>WBNO01022721.1:0-13016 GCA_013400575.1 Peucedramus taeniatus | reverse complement strand
TTTATTTATTATTAATAACTTATACATTATTATTTAGAAAGAGTGTGATGTGTGTCAATCTTTCCTGATAGAGGCATTATCTATACCCTTCGTAGAGAAGCATTTAAAATCTACAGCTGCCATATAAAGATTAATAACAGCAATGCATCTATGGCACAATAACAGTGTATCACTATTTGGTTCTGTGAGATTCTTCATACTGAGAATGCAATATAAATAGTTCAGACGAGTAACTTAATCTATTTAGGAAGAGATACATTTACAAATAATGTATTAAAAAAAAAAAACTCATTCTACAATGGTGGTGTTTAGTCTGATGATTTTTATATTAAAAGAGATAACTTAAATTTGTTCTTTACCTGTTTCTGAAGACAGATTCATTCAAAAGGCCTGGAAAATTAATTGTTTTAGAATTTTAGCAATAAAGGAGAAGGAAAAAAAAGAGAAAATTCAGTCATCATTATCTTACTGAGGTTTGGGGAACTAGTGTATGTTACATCATTACATATATAACACACTTAATAAATTTGAGACAAATAAAGGAAAGATCTATGTTAACTGTAACCCATTCAAGCTTGAGAATAATACCCATAACTGCTGAGTAAATCTGGTATGATATTTCTCCCAATTCTTCTCGAAGACCCTCGTTCTAGGTACTCGTTCTAGGAAACGTGCGTCAGGTCCTGTGTATCAGCACCTCACTGGCCTCACCACCTGCCTTGGGTAGTTCCATATTAATTCACAGATTCATATAATATCTTTCTCATCCAAAATATCTAGTTGTGTGTGCCTCCGTGATTCTTCTTGCTGCCACTAGACTCAGAGAAAGTCCTCTGGAGGACCAGCTGTCCTTGCCTGGTACAATTCACAGACCTGCTAGCAGGTGGCGTTAGGAACAGGGAATGCTCAGGGGACCAAAACCCAGCAAGTGTAAATACCAGTTCTGCTGTTCACTTGAGTAGCAGCAGGACTGGACTTGATGCTTTTATGGCTTTCCTCCTCCATTACCTGAGTCTGGAGGCTCAAGCTCATTTCAAAGCTCAAGCTCTACCTTTTTAGATTATAATGTGCATTCCTATCTGACTGTTTGGAGACTGCCTTATAATTCACTTGGCCTTTATTCCTAACCTTTTTGTTTAGAAAATCTGCAGATCTCCTCTAAAATTGTTTCCAAATACTCGTGTGCCACTATCTAGGTCATAAGTGATCAGCTCATGTTTAAAGGTTTTCCATACTCCATCAGTTATTGTGGAGTGCAAAAAGTATATCTTTTCAGTGGCCTTCTTCAACAGTTTCTACTTGCTGGGAAAGAAACAGGGTTTAGTAGTCCAGGCTCCAGTTTGATATTCCAGTAGCCCCAGTCACCTATTAAGTGCCCTATTCAAATGACATTACAGCTCAATTTCATAAAGACAACAGCTGCATTTCAGAAATATGCATCATAAATAAAGCCTAAAGCTGTGGTTTTGAAGTTTTGTAGGAATGCAGTTTATATGTTTGCCACTTAGCTGGTTGTGTTTTCCCGATAGTTTCCCTGTTGCAATGAAATCTAAATTAAATACATTAAATAGTTAAGATCCTTAGCTTTTTGCAGAATTAAGGTGCCTATAATGCCCAACATACACATCAGTTGCTCACCTTCTTCCTATCCAGTTGGTTACTCTGATAGGATCAGTAAATAAGTTCTTTAAAAAGCTTAGCTAGCTACAACATTGTGAATTCAGTAATACTTGCTCACTCATTTACTTTCTAGGAAAACCCTATTTCAGGTGGCAAATGCAGATTAACTCACTTTATATTGATACATAAAGAAGAATAGAATTAATATTGAATCAGCTTAAATTATGTAATTCTGTAAAAACTAAAAGCAGAAATCTGATAAAAAATGTTAATTTGACCTGTCCAACTATTCAGTTAACTACAGATGATTAAGAGAAAGCTACAAGACACTCTATAAAGAGCATGCAGTACAAATCTCATGTAAACAAAAGACAGCTTAGAAATGCCAAGTCTCAAAGGATGAGAGCAGACATACTAGTGCTATGTATGTATGTATGAATAACTTGAAGAGTTAAAAGAAATGGTATAATTTTTAAGTTCACGTACCAGAAAGCCAAGAAAGGGAAGGATTAGAACTGCTACCAGAGATGGTACTTTGCAATCACACATCTTTTCTTCAGTTTTGTATTACAAAACATCTTGAAAATTTTAGATCATAACGTCTTTTTTTTTTTTTTTTTTTTTATTTTTTTTTTTTTTTAATTTCTTTTCTTTTACAGTGTACTGGCTACCTGAGACAAACAGATCTGTACAATGAAAACAGTTGTTTTTGTGGGATTTGGGCCTTGTTTACTTTTAGATGTTGGAGTGTATGTAGGAAATTTTGACAATGAGTCTTTTTTGGCATACATATTTTTATTAATTCAATATTTAACTATGCTAATTTTTATGAACAAAAAAACCCCAAGCAAACATCAGAAAATTCCATTACTGCACTTACTCACTCCTCTATTCCTGTGTCAAATATATAGATGCAAATGCTGATACCTACCTCTTTCACCTCTGCTTGAATCAGATAAGTTTTTGTACAGATTCCTTTTCCAGCCTTGTGCCAATCTTACAACCAGAAAAAAAGATTAGTTCTCTCAGTTTTCCCTGGCCACCTAATAAACATGCAGAGTCATTCTTGCTTCTTCTAAATGAATGTTGAGAAGGACATAATATTGTTTAGAGTTATGGGGCAGAGAGTAAGAGATATTTTCTACTTTCTAGCAAAGGTCTGTACAGCACTTGAGTCAAAAAAAAACAACTTGAGGAACTCATTTTGGTAAGACTTGCTTCCAGGTAAGAGGAAGACAACAGACAGCTAATAAGTACTGTACATGTAACACAACTCACCCTCAAATGGGATCAAAATTCTTGTAGGAATTATGGTGATACCAGCTGCTTATAACCTTATTAGCTGTAATCATAAACAGGAAGTAGTTTACATCATCTCAGCAAAGTTGTTCATTTCACAATGGATTGGATTCAGGACTCTCTCCTCTCCTTTGATTTAAGCAGTACATTTCTAAACTACTTACATTAACATCTGATACTTCATGTCTTGAAGTGATGTTCAACCACAAGAGTTTAAGTTATTAAAATGAAATGATGAACATATTTTTGGGAGAATGCATACATTCTGGAAGGCTTCTTGTGTCATGCACACCTGCATGGGCAACCTAAGCTGAATTTATCCTGCAACCAGAGAATGCCTTGCAGCTTCACAAAATTGCTCATTAATGAGACTAGATCAAAGTCAAAGCAAGGATCATGAACCACCAACTTGCCTTGCAGCCAATTTGCATTCTTCCTTCCCTCTTCATTTATCTCCCTTCTTTTGCTTTCCAGCCTCCAGGCATTATATGAACATTAGGGGAAAGCATGTGCTCTCTTTTTTATGTATACACAGCAAAAGATACATAAATACATTAACTGTGTTATAACTCCCCACTCCTCTCTACACTTTCAGTGCTTTGTATAAAATATTTTATGATAAATATAGCTTTTTACTTTTTTCAGCAATAATGTTTTATTGTCTGGACTGTACTTCTTTAGCAAAAAACCAATCAAATTCTAGATGAATAGAAACAGACAGATGATTTAGATATTAAAAGCCCATTAACAAATCTTAATGGCCCCAAACTATTAATAGCCAAAATCTCTGTCTTTGATAAGGGTAAAAGTAAATTTCCTGGTTTCCCAAGGGAAAAGAGCAGTGAGGGATTCTGTTTTATTTTCCACTAAAATAGTGGGACATTGCAAATTAAGGACTGCAACTTGTTACCATCATTCCATTTTTCAGCCCTTTTCTGGGTAAAGACAATAAAAGCTGAATAAGAAACTCAAAACTTCTACCCTGTAACAGCATCAGACCATGGACTTGTTCTAAGGTTACAAAGTCAGCAAAGTTAATAATGCTTCACAAGCAGCAACAGCTCTTAGTTCTGTTAGCAAAATACCCTCAAGTACACAGGGAAAGAGAACATGCTCAGGAGCTAGTCACGGTTTAGAAGTAAAAAGAGATGTTGTTAGGAATGGTACAGTAAACTCAGCTGTGTTGCTCTTTTCACCCATGTGTATAATTTTTCTGATCTCTTTTTGTTCCCAAACACTCCAAATGTTTTTTTCTCTAAAACAGACAACACTGCACTCCTTCTGCTAGGAGCATTATACTTACAAGCATTACACTATACTTATAAAGTGGAATGTACGTGTGAAGAACTGGTAAGAAAAAAGCCAGTTTCAATTGTAAGATACTAAGGACTATTATAAACAATTGTAAAACAAAATTTTTGAAGTATAATTCCTCTGCATAAGAAAAAAAAAATCACTATTCACTAATTAGCAGTTTAATACTGTCAGCTGAGAGGCCAAGGAAATGAAGAAGAGAACTATCCTCTCAAACCAGGTGCTACCTCCAGGGCACGACAGAAACGTGTCGGCAGAAGAGTGAGGAAACTTGTCCTAGTGCTCCTGGGCTATGCCTAGGGATGTATTTTTTTTCATGTGCAATAAATTTACTAAAAATGGCATAAGAAGAAAAAAATGATGAAACACCTTGACAGTTTCTTTTAAAGTTCGTCAAAGATTTATTAAATTATTGGAAGTGCAGCAAGCCTGTCAAGGTGTGGATGGCTGTGTGCCTGAAAATCTTTATATGCTGTCCATTACAGCTAATCCAGCCCCAGGCTGGATTAATTTGTATGATGTTAAAAAACCCTTCCAGCTACCCAAAGGTGTCAAAGTAGGCTAGAGCACACAGAATGCTTGAGAATACAGCCATCACCACTGCACTGAGTAATACAACCAAGTGTCCACTCTCTTATTCCTATACAAGTTTTTTTCTGCAATATCAAGGCTAAATGCTAGCCTTCTCTGCAGACACAGTGGAAGATAATTTGAAGGGTTAAAGTGGTGGTGGAGGAAACTTCCCCAGATTTTGTGCAGAGCAAAGAGCAACCTAGGACTTGTACACACATAACTGTTGAGAGGTGAGCTAGAAAAGGCTTCCACTTGTTTCAACGATAAAGAGTCACATCTTTTTTATGCACAAAATAGGGTAAATTTATTAGTCACTCTTACATTTAAGGCTATTGCTCAATTTTCTTGTCAGATCCCAAAGACTATCAAGAGGCACATTACTTTTGACAACAGTAATGTACTGGAATTATATGCCATATTAAAATACTTGTCTAAGCATCTTAAAAGTGCCATAAGTGAAAAAAATTGTGAGATTTTGGGTTTTTAAATTATCTTTTTAAGTCTATGGAGTTGTGCCATGAACTTGAAATACAGAAGAGAATGCCAGCAGTAACAAATAACATATTTCACCTCTCAGGTATGGATGTACAGTGGAAAGGAGTAAAATCACCTAACATAACAAATACATGTTAATATTTTCAGTAGAATAACCTAAGAATCTGATTTTTTTGTTTGTGTGTCTCAGCACTTGGGACTGTAAATTAAAAACACCAACATTTCAAGAGTCATACTACTTATAATAACAGAATTTTCAGCATATTTTGTATGTTTCAGGAAATAAAATAGGCATGCTAAGCTACTTCCTGATTACTGGTAGGCGTATTGCCACTGTAGTAGCCCATCCCAATCTGACCATATTTATAATTAAAATTAGATGCACAATTCCATATATTCCTTTGATTACCTTCTACACCAGTGTATTACTTCATGGCTGAAGGGGAACATGCTGCAAGCCTGCACTACCAGAACTGATAGCAATTTACATGGATGAGTATTTTCCCTAACCCTTATATATTCTGAATGACCAAGGTGTTCACTTAAGTATAACTAATTGATTAAAAGCTGTACTTTAGACACAAGGCCATACTTTTCATGTCCTGGGTCTATGTCACATTTTAACCAGGAAGACACGAAATGTGATATATTTGTGATGGTTCATCGTCACAGGTAGGGTTATGCAGAGACATGATCCTCATCAGTAGCTAAACCCCCATCCAGTCATTCATTCATACAGTCACAGAAAGCTGGGGGAAAGAATCAGAAAGGTAAAGGCTAGAGAAACTCATTGTTCAAGATAAAGTTGAATACATGAAGGAAAAAACAAAGCAAAAACCATCAAGACAATTATCCACCAACTCTCAGGACCAGATTATTCCCCACCTCATTTTTATCACTGGGCATAACATCACAAGGTATGGGGTATCTCTTTGGTCAGTTGGGTCAACCACTGGTTCAGACACAAATTTGAAACACAGCACCATGCAAGCTGCTCCTTTCCCAGAAGAACCAGTAGAGAGTACTAGCAAAGCTTTCCTATTATGGATTCCTAACAAACACTCATCCAAAAGGAGGACTCACAGTGTGGATTTAAGTGCTAGAAATACTCTGAATAAATAGAGGATAGCGACCCTCATAGTCTGCACTTTATAATATGAGATGTCCAAACAAGGCTGTAAAAGATACTGAAGAAATGGCTACTTCTTGATGCCTGTTTGAACCAAACTTTTTTTTTTTTGCATAAGCAGCAATCTCTCCTTAGCCTTTTAAAAACAGATGAGAGTGTGATATCTATCTTTAGAATATTGTTCTACATATTACAGTACCAGAAAGGAACTATACCCTCCTTGGTCTTGGAATGGGAGGAAGAGAGTCAATGAATAATATTAGGCCAAAGTTGCAAAGTTAGTAGGGATGAAAAATGTCAACAATCCAGAGAAAAGGCCCATTAACTATAAGGCTGATTTTATAAGTTATTCTCATGAAGCTAGGCACTTCAATTCCATGCTAACAGCTGTTCAGAGGACTTTGGTGGCTTGGCCATCCCTCCTGTTAAATTTTTTTTAAAATTACAAATATACATATATATATAAAACATTTTCCCTTACCCACATTACACAAAGAAACAGTTTTGAGTATGCTGAACTGAAAGTCTGACAAGGTAGATACAAGAAAAATATAACTGAAGGGATACACACGCAAAATATGTAAGAGGTATTGTAGATGAGAGGGTGAAAATGGAAGCTGAGTAGAGGACAGAGGAACTACCACTCCACAAATTTTGAGAAAGAGAGTTAAAGGCAGAAGTAGGCTGTGACTAATAACTATGTGTCTATCTCAGTACATATTTTCTTTGTCCTTTTAGTTTTATTCACTACTTGCCCCTACAGGTCCATTATTCCAGAAAACTGCTGATATTTTGTAACAGTATAAGCACCATTTAAATTAATTCTGAGTAATCAAACTTGTCAAGACTTTTTCACTGATTGTGTGTACTACAGATCCTTTACAGAACAAACATCAGTGAAGATGGTAGGGCTCGAATATTACTTGAGGGGATAAGCTATTGCCCCAAAACAAACAATGAAACCCAAAATTGACACAGAATGTATTTTGTTAACTCTATCAAACTAGGAGAAAACATAATCAAAATGAAAATAAAGCTACTTATAAACTCAATTATTTACACTTTGAGACTAGTCTTCCAATTCTGTTCTATGTACACATTTGAAAGCAAGAGCACTATGCAGAGGTATCTTGGAGAGCTAGGCTTCTTGATCCCTTGTCCAATAAACTAAAGTTCAGTTTATTAGGTCTACCAAAAATAAGATGGCTCAGTGACATTCAAAAAAGAAAAATAAATGCTTGCAATAAAGAAAAGAGGAAGAACTGCTTATGCTAAAGAATAAGAATGAGGATGACAGAAAAACACAGATTATTGTAAACCATAAGAGGAGTAAATTTCTTCTGCAATTTAGTGTCTACCAGTAACCATTAGCAAAATCATAATCAGTGAGAGTTAGAATGCACTACTTTAAAGATGACCTTGGTGCCCAGAAAAGTTATGGAATGGATCACATGAGTACGATCACATAGCTCACATAGGACAAGCAAGGGATGAGATCCAGCCAGCCCAGGTTCAGGAAAGACAGCTCCTGACTGACTTGATCTCCTTTTATGACCAGGTAACCCACCTGGTGGATGAGGGACAGGCTGTGGGTGTGTCTACCTGGACTTCAGCAAAGACTTTGACACCATCTCCCACTGCACTCTCCTGGTAAAGCTGGCAGCCCACAGCTTGGACAGGAAGGACCTTTGCTGGGTTAGGAATTGGCTGGGTTAGGAACAGGCTCAGAGAATGGTGAGGAATGGTGCTGCACCCACTTGTCATCCAGTTACCTGTCATCCCCCCCCAGGGATCAGTGCTGGATGCAGTCCAGCCTAGTATCTATACTGATGATCTGGATGAGGTATTGAGTCCATCATTAGCATAATTGCAGATGACACGAAGTTGGGTCAGAGGGCCCATTTGCTGGAGGTTAGGAAGGCCCTACAGAGGGACTTGAACAGGTTGGACAGATTGGCAGAGAACAATGGCATGAGGTTCAACCAAATACCAGGTCTTACACTTTGGCCATAAAAACCCCCTGTTGCCNGGGGGAAAGGACCTGGGGATTTCTGGTCAGCAGTGGCTGAATATGAGCCAGCAGAGTGCCGAAGGAATCCTGGCCTGTATCAGGACCATTGTGGCTGGCGGGGCTAGGGAGGGGATTCTTCTGTACTTGGCACTGGTGAGGCCACACCTCAAGTGCTGTGTCCAGTTCTGGGCCCCTCAATTCAAGAAGGACATGGAGGTGCCAAGAAAGGTCAACAGAAGAACAATGAAGCTGGTGAAGGGTCTGGCGCACAAGTCCTGTGACACACAGCTGAGGGAGCTGGGGATATTTAACCTCAAGGAAAGGAGGCTCGGGAGAGACCTTTGTTGCTCTCTACAACCACCTGAAAGGCAGATGTAGCCAGGTGGGGGTCAGCCTCTTCTCCTAGGCAACCAGCAACAGGATGAAAGGACATAGTCTTAAGCTGCACCAGGGGAGCTTTAGGTTGGAGATTAAAAAAAATTTTCCACAGGAGTGATTAGACATGGGAATGTGGATCCCAGGGCATTGGTGGAGTCACCATCCATGGAGGTGCTTAAGGAAAGACTGGATTTGGCACTAAATGCCATGATCTAGTTGACAAGGTGGTGCTCAGCCACAGGTTGGACTTGATGAGATCAGAAGTTTTTTCCAACCTAGTTGATTATGTGATTCTGTGACATAAGCACATAAAAATGAGATGTCTACTGAACTTAGTTTTTCTATATGTGCATGTCCTTAAATAAAAACGTTTATCTTTACCCCCAAAAAAGCCAACAGTACAGTCATTCATTTGATTTTGACTGTCTATCCAAACCAATGGCTGACTTAAAAAAATACAGCAATGTGCTTAATCTTTACTCACACCCTTAGTGCTAGTACAGACTAGAAGACAGAGAGGAAGAGAGAGGGGAAGCTATATAAAACAGGTTAATCTCAACAATCAAAGCACCAGGGAATTGCCTTAACTGCAACTGAAAAAAAAAAAAAAAGGTAGAGAAACCGAATCCAAAAGCAATGTATTGTAGCCAGAGGTGTCAGAAGTAATATCATTTGACTCAGTCTTGACAGTTTAGTGCAGTGGTAACTCCTCTAAACTTAACTGCCTTCGTACATTTCTCACTGCAATCCTATTCTTCTGTTCTATTATAGAAGCTGCACATGCATTGCTATGTCTCTTTCTCTTTAGTTTCTTTTATGGTTATGACTAGTGTGTAATATATTTTTCTCACTGTTCCTCCTGTAATGATCCCTGTCTGCCACCAAGTCCAGAGTGCAAACGAGATGTGACATTACTGCAATGCAGCCATGTTTAAGTTGAAATATCATTGGAAGGACAACACATTTCAGCCCCCTGCCTTACAGTACTGACGAGTTATGCATGCAACAGTCATTGTTTGCTATTTTCACATGAAAGAAATGAATGGTTGAATGGGGATGGTATTTAATAAGAGCCTTTACCACTGATAATCGGGAGAGGAATCATAGTCATGTCCTTCAAAAAATACTTTAAAATAAAGCTGCATTTGTCATAAAGTAGATAAGCACATTTCTGTCTTGTTTAATAGGTAAATATGATATCTACAAGCTTCTTCTCATTCTATTTTGACTTTCTGTCAAGAATAAAGGTTCACGCGAATTAAAAAAAAAGTCTAGGGAAAAAACACCAAAGAGCAGCTACAAGATTGGTCTTTCGCTACGTCACAAGAGAGAGAGAGAAAAGATGGTTGTAACAGTACAAGTACAAATTCTATAAGTTTTTTAGGAGAAATTCCACATCAGAACTATTCCGCATTCCAGATTGATGCATATAGAGTCCAGTAAGGCTAGAAAACCAAGCGTTAGTGGAGAATGAAAAGATGGGATGTTGCAGTAGAGTCATACTCACCTCAGCTCTTATAAGATGAATAAGAAAGCCGGATGAATGTACATGAACGGCTATCATGGCCCTCACCAACTACTTCGGTTCAACAGGATATGACCTGTCTATACTTCCTTTCTCCCATACATAGGGTAGTTCTGGTACTGTCCTTATAAACATAAGTTAGGACAGAGAATGAAAAAACCTTTAATTTCCTTTTCTCCACAAAGGAATAAATATTCTTACTTCTCTACACAATCCTCTCCAAAAAAGCAAAAAAAATCCCCAACTCCAGAAGCACACCAACACCTCCCACACACAGAACCTTTTAATACACAAATATACTGAAATGGAAGTTAATATTCTGGAGAACTGAGACAGAGGGCAGCATGGTCAACTGTGGCCATCCAGGACTTTCTCATGATTCTTCTACCTAACTACTCTATGTACAGGTGCTGCTGCTTTTCTTCATAACCCTTGAACTCACTCATTCTCAATTTCCCCCCTCCCAAAAACAAAAGAAAAAAATATACTCTAGACTGCAAACAAAAGCAGCAGATATCACAATAACATAGTCCTTCAGATATTTAGGCAATGTACCAAGTTCTTTTCCTTTTCCAACGGAAGGTGAGAGATTATGCTGGGCTAATTTGGAGACAATGTCTTGTATAAAATTTTATAGTCCTTTGCTTCCTTCCCACCAGATATCTTTGGCTTTTGCTACAGAAACCATTACAAAGTTATTTCTAAAATCCACTAATACTTGTTTGTCATGTTATATTTCATAGTTCCTAGTTTAAAAAATATTAAAAAAAATATATTGTCATATAATTTTGGGGTAATACAAATACTAAATGAAACACAAGTCATAGTAAGTAATACATACAATAATAAGAAATCTTTGAGGTACTATAAACAGTTTCAATCAAAGTTAGAGAGTAGAAGTACCTGTGTCCTTCATTTTTTTAGCCTAAAAATGTATGAACTCCTTTTAGCAAAAGGGGCTGGATAGCCTTTGTGGAACCATGCAATAGTCTCATGGGCAAAAAAAATGTAGGTAAACCTTTTCTGAGAAATGTTGTCTAATCTGTACTTTAACAGGTCCAGCAGTGAAAGTTTTGCAGCCCGCCCACCCCCAAGTCTATTCTAACATTTGCCTCTCACTACCTGTGTTTTGCTTGCAATCTCAAATTTTCATTTTTATTATTACAGTTTAATACCTTACTTCTCTTGTGATAGATGAACATTAGGAATAATTTCTTTCTATTTCACTGTTATTTAAATATAGCTGAAGACAGCCCCATAAAACAGTCTCTGTTTCTCAGCCTGAAGAAGAGCAGTTCCTCCTGCCATCCCTAGGAAGACCTTATTCCTATGTGTTTCTTGATTCAGCAGTCTTTTCTTAATTCTTCCCAAGTAATTCACATCTCAGAACAACTCCTGAGTCAGTTACACACAAGCTGCTAAGCTATGCATGGCTGTAGAGTAACACGTGCATAAACCCTTAACCTCTATTTAATTTACATTTCTGGAACACTAGAGTGCAGCTACTACACGCAGCATACTCCTCCCTCAGTCTTCAGAGTTTGGGCATAGTTTCAGTACTTCAGTCATTTGACATCAGAAATCAGACAGAGAATCTGGAATCCTCCCTAATGGTGTTATTCCAGATTCTGGGTTCGGACTGAATTTATGAGGAACCAGATCTCCGGAAGTGATCTCCTGAGGTATTTGAGTAATCTAATAAGTATATAAGAATAATATGATTAAATTATATGATTCTATGTGGGAAAGAGTATTACTGATGTTGGATGAAATGAGAAAAACCTGTTCACCTTTAGTTTAGAACAGCAATATCTAGTAGCAACAAACAAATACACATTGAACTTCATTACCTGTTTTGGTATGGGAGTGTGTATTCTTCCTTCAGCTCCAATTTCTAATAAACATCTTTGTATTTTTCTGCTGTTTTTCTTTAAATTTCTTACACATTTAAGTATTTTTTCTATACTTGTTTGGTTTTAAGGTGCTATTGACTTTTTGTATCAATTCTAGGCATCTCCATGAAAAAAACTCACAAATTAAATATATATCCAAGGTAAAAATTTTGAAACTACCTTGTGCAAACTCCCTTGAGAATTAACATAGCTTCGAAAAAAAGGTTTGAGCAGGTACTTCTGCCTTTCACTCCCTACAGTTTCAAAAAAAGAGGAATTAAAGTTTTCTGTATCATATTAACTATGGTTTCACTCATGATGTCTGGATATTCTTACGCTTTTAATAACTGTCTGCATTTGCACAGATAAGCTAAGTCTTCCACTCTTTAGGCTCTGAAACATTTACCTGATCCTGTTACGTTTCCTTCAAAATCAGGTCTTACACAGACTACTTGTACTTTGCGGATTTCCTGTTGATGGTCTTATGTGGTAGTGAGGAAAGAGAACAGATGAGAGAAATTAATAATGAGTCTTACTTATCATCTTCATTAACTTTTTTGCAGTAGTATAATCTTCTTTTTTTTTTATATCTTAACTGTGAAACCATTCTGATTTCCTGAAATCTACCACGATCATCAGTAGACATTCCCAATTACCACTTCACGTATTGGTGTTCTTTCTTTTTTAAGGTAACATGTTATCTGCAAGCTTAATTTCTTCAGGCAGAATATTTAGCAGTTGGACTCAATGGCCTAAAAGATCATTTCCAGCCTAAACAAT
>WBNO01022720.1:14157-25734 GCA_013400575.1 Peucedramus taeniatus | reverse complement strand
GAAGGGAAATGTGCTCCAAAAAAATCAAAAAGGAGCCAAAAGAGAGGACCAAGAATATATGAGAGAATCAGCCCTTCAGACACTGAGGTGAGGGGAGAAGGAGGGAGAGGAAGTCATCCGGGCACCTCTGCTCTCTTGCTCAGAAGCAGAGATCCCCCTGCAGCCCGTGGTGCAGCCCATGGTGAGGCAGCTGTGTGCCTGCAGCCCTTGGAGGTCCATGGGGATGCAGAGATCCACCCACAGCCCCTGGAAGAGCCCACAATGGAGCAGGTTAATGCCGGAAGGAGGCTGTGTCACATTATGGATCCATGTTCCTAAAGGACTGCATCCTGTGGAAGGAGCACTGGAGCAGGGGAAGAGCATGAAGTGGAAGGAGCAGCAAAACCAGTATGTGATGAACCGGCCACAACCCCCATTCCCTGTCCACCGGAGCCGCTGCAGGGAAGAGGTGGAAAATTTGGGAGTGAAGTTGATCCTGAGGAGAAGGGAGGGGTGGGGGGGAAAGATGTTTTAACATTCAGGTTTATTTTTCACTACTATACTCTGATTTGATTCGCAATAAATTAAATTAATTTTTCTTAATAGAGTCAGTTTTTGTGAATGATCTCTTCCTGTCCTTATCTTGACCCACAATCCTTTTATTTTATTTTCTCTCTCCCTGCCCAGCTAAGGAGGGGGAGGGATAGAGCGTCTGTGGTCAGCATCTGGTGTCCAGCCATGGTCAACCCACTGCACAGCCATAAGCATCAATATAATAAGAAATTACCAGCCCAGACTATTTAAACCACATTGATGGTTCTACAATCCTGTTTCTTCTTATGCACTTGATTCTATCTGTATTTCAACAGCACAACCTGAGAGGAGGAAATTAATTAAAACTTCTTTCTCATAGGCACGCACAAAAAGAAAAGGGAAGAGTACAACCCGCTTAGGTCTTGCAAACTTTACAAAATTTTTACTATCAGAGTCTAGTCTGTCAATTCCTCTGTTTAAAGTTAACCAAGTTACGATATGAAAACATGAAAAGTCTCTCCTCTGAACCTGTTGAGATCCCATCATAAGTACTGCATATTTCCAGTATATATGCAAGTGCTGTTCATACATAATGAATATCAATTTGGAGAGGTGCAGACACTGATTGCTTTGAGCAGAAAAGAACAGCAGAAAGCTCTGCTCTGAAGTCTATAGCTTTTATGTGGCAGATACATAGGCAGATATATAGCAGGTACAATAGGAATTTTTGAAAGTCTTGTAAAACATCAGTGTAGTTCAGTGAGCCAGCCAAAAAAAAGCTGTGCTCTAATAGGAAAAAAAGAACAGCTTGTTCTCAGGGCTATTTCATACAGGATGTTCAGGAAAGGAGACACTCTAGCATCATTTTACTAACTTGATTCCTGTTCTTAATATCCCATTGCCTTTAAAATGTTAACAGCCTGAAAGGTGGAGGGATGTTTGGAAATTATGTTAGGGAAGGAGGATAGTATGTGTGTGTACTTGAGACAAAGGGAGAAAAGTTCAAAGCTAAGACTAGGTGAAGCCTAATCCAGTAGACTTTTACAATTCCAAAAGATGCTGGAATTAAAATGGCTATAAACCACAGCAACCATCTTTTCACACTAGGAAATATGTAGTCTTATGCTCCTAGGGAACGTAACAGTTGCTTTTTTAACATTCAGTGATGGCACAGATCTTTCCCAACTCAGTGTTAAAATATATATCTATATTAACAAATTAATACCAGGAATTCCTTATTTTCTTAATGTATTCTATGAGCTATGGGTTTATGTGGTAAAGAGAACTGTTCTCACACATTAAGACCTTTGTGTTAGCTTCCAACTGCTACAGTACTCCAACTCTGAAAACACAAAGTCCTGGAATGATCCATGTGCAGACATTGTCATGCAGCCCAAACAGGTGTCCTTCACTCAGAAATTACCATATCAAGTTTTGTCATAAACGTCATATTCAACTTATTAAACATCTAACTCTTACGCAAGTACTCAGCCTCAAAGATAGCTAGAGAAAGGCCATATCCATGTTATTTGCGCTAAATTTAAGAAATTACTACTTTTCTACATGCTGTTATTTAACATTCATAGCTTTCTAGAGGTAGAATCTCATAGTACTTTGCCAAGTGGAGAAGGGTCTGTATCTTGAAAACAGTCTTACAGTACAAAACTATCATACAAATGGGCCTGCTGGCACCAGGAACAGGAATCTGCAATAACATCTTAATGAAGCATTTACCTATGAAAATACACTTGCATTTGTGAATAGGTGACAAATCAAACAGCTGCACAGTTTGCTGTTCTGTTTTTTTGTAAGATTTATTTCCTTAATGTTAGAAGTAAGTTGTACCACTTACAAGCTGGAACACTAATTTGTTCCGACAAACTTTAAAAAAATCTGTTATATCCTTCAAGCATTTCCCAAAATTAAGATGTTTTTAAAAATCCCAAGCTTCCTGTTTCTTCAAAACATTGTTTGGGTGTAATAATGTCTGGGAGCTGTAGTTTTGCTTTATAATGCTGTCCTTTCCTCTCAATTACCTGCAACTGGTATTCTGTCTGGTGAACTCTTTGCAATCCTCTTACATTTGCACAGAGACAAAGACAGATATTTCTTCGTTAATTGGCATATTAAAAATTTATGGTGCACTAGGATGTTTAATATTTAAACATAATGTTTAATGTTTTCTGTTGCCATTTTTTTCTGAAAAAAAGAAACAAGTATCTTAGAGAATGCTGTCCTTTTCCAGACAATTAGAGATCTTACTTTGAGTTAGCATTCAAGATAGATAACATCATTACTCTAACATCAGTATATATTTTCATAAATTGAAGATCACTCTACATTTTGATTCCCAACACAGCCAGCCCTGATACACTACAGTACAGATCAATCTGGTTTTTTTACTTCATTTTTTCTGAGGATTGCTGCTGGCATATAAAAAGGATTACCAATCAACTATCTGAAGGGAGCCTTTATTACCTGAAGGGAACCTACAAGAAATCTGGAGAGGTGCTCTTTACAAGAGCATGCAGTGATTGGACAAAGGACAATGGCTTCAAAATGAGACACATCAGATTGGGTTAGATATTCAGAAAAACTGATTTACTGTAAGGCTGGTGAGGCACTGGCAGAGGTTGCCCAGAAAAGTTGTGGATGCCCCATACCTGAAAGTGTTCAAGGCCAGGTTGGATGGAGGTCTGAGCAACCTGAGCTAGAGAAAGTTGTCCCTGCTCATGACAGTCGGGTTGGAAGGAGATGATCTTTAAGGTCCCTTCCAACCCAAGCCATTCTATGATTCTATGATATGCACCATTAACATTAGACTTGAAACTATTTTATCAAAGAATTTTCTATTTCCTAGTTAATCTGTTACATACTTTCCACCCAAAGTCTGGCATCTACAAAGCACTAAATTCACTGGTGAGGCAGCTAAATACAAAGTCAAGATATCAATCTTACTGCTTTAAAGCAAAAAAAGCAGTATGTTACAATTTAAACTGAGAAAGACCAGTGTTTAAAGCAAAACATGAGGAACATGGGACACTTACATTAAATATTCCTCTTACCCCAGGCTGCTTCTTTGGTTTTTAAGCAAATCAGTCGCAGCCCACTGAATTCCACAGACCAATTAAAGACTATCTTCTTCTATCTGAGCTCAAATCAAAAAATGCAAGTACCAAAAAAAAATCATGTTACATTACTGCTCAACTTCCTAGGGACCTATAGAAGCACTGAGAAAAGTGCCTGCAAAGCTGTTTCATTCAAATATAAACTGCCAAGATGAAGCAACAAGACATTAGAACAGGTCAAGACCCATAAGCGTTGAATTCTTATGTCTAATTCACCTGTGTCTCACCCTGTCCAGCAACTGGTCTAAGGAACTTTCCATGCTCCTTAGCCTTTTTTCACTTACTTGGCATTAAAGTCATAGGATGAAGCTTACCAACCCATATTCTGTTCTTCACAGAAAGGGTGATTGGGCATTGGAATGGGCTGCCCAGGGAGCTGGTGGAGTCACCGTCCCTGGAGGTATTTAAGAAAAGTCTGGATGTGGCATTTAGTGCCATGGTCTAGTTAAAAAGGTGGTGTTTTGTTATAGGTTGGACTCGATGATCTCAAATGTCTTTTCCAATCTAATTCATTCTATGATTCTTCATTATTCCAGAGGATGAGTCAGATGATCCAACTGACAGCTCTTTACTTTTCAAAGAGGTCCTGCTTTCTCTTGGCTGACCAGTCTTGCTTTGCACCTTTCTTAGCAACACAAGTTCTTACTGAGGCTTTTCATTGAATCAAGTGAAAGCATAATTCCCCTTCTTCATGGTTAAATTAGGGAAAAAAATAAAAAATAAAAAATAAAAAATAAAAAAATTTGATTTTGGGTTTGGGTTTTACTCTGACTATTTCTCTACGGAAAGCCCTTTTTCATTTCAAATCTGTGAACCTTCTCCAAAAATGACAGTTTTGAGCTGGGAATAACTTTTGTTGCCATTACTCTTTTGTGACCTTAAATGTCCCTTCTGTTATGTTCTCTTTGCCAACCCATTAATATGAAAGAAAATCACTGGGCAGATATTCCAGCTAAACTATGTAAGTTCCATCCTCAGAACAATCTTCAGAACTCCACAGCTCAAGAAAACTGTGGTACTTACTTGCCAAGATTATTTTATTATTTTACACTAATTAGCATCTAGGCATGCGCAAATTTGCTTGTTTCCTGCTCACAGTCATCCTTGGAAATAAAGATGGCTTTGCAGAGTTAGATCCCTGCATCTGGTAAGTTATGCAAGCAAAAGCTGTTTATTTAAAATCAAAATAGCCAGGACATATAATGCCAATCAGTAGTCCAGTGACCTGGAAAGGTATTTTATTTGCAGACGTTATCTTAAGTAACTATTTGAAGGTTTGTAGTACCAGAAGAACTATTAGACAGCTGAAGATGCACTAAATTCCGGACTCTCCCCTTTCCAGACAACAAAAACTTTTTTCTGATTCATAACTGATTGCTATTTTTTACTAATAAACAGTAATGTGTTGTGTTTGTTTTAGTTAGTTTTGGTTTTTTAAAGCAAAAAAAATATCATCTGTAAAACTTCTTTTATAATGTTGGATACAAATCCTGAAATAAAGATCAAAAATTTTATTCTAAGAAGGGTCTGGCAGGAGTGCTATACAGAAACAAAGCAATTTGTTTGATTCTGAAGCTAAATTTGTGCAAAAGTAAAACAATAACTCACCAGACTTCAAATATGTCATGAGCAGAGTAGCATATATCAGATCACACTCTGTTGTTTGTCTTTTTGGGCTTCTTCTGGTAATTGTCAATTATTGTTTCTCCCATGGTGTTTCTTTTTAACATACAATGAAATTATACACTGTTGATGACCAGGCAACATTAGAGAAAAATTATAAAATAGCAGACATGAATCACTAGGCAAATGCCCTGAGAATGAGTTTTATTTTAACATATTCAGCTGCAACATCATGATTCTAACTGCAATAGGCAGCCCAAAATTTAACATGTAATTTTAATATCTGGCATCAGATATTTTTGCTTTTCTCATGTTCTTAAAGTGCATATAGATATAAACATTTCGTTGTGTATGCTGTTCCATACCTCACCTGTGGCTCTGTTCTGCCCAGTGACACAGAAGATGCTAGGCTCACTAGGACAGCCAGCCACCATCTGAAATTAAATCTGGAATATAATGGATCTGTCTTTGCCTACTATTCACATTTATAGGTCATTTAGGCACCTTGGCTTCACTTCATTTTAAAAAGAAAAGAACTTCAGTCTCACGACAGAGGAACACTTAAAAACCTACTCTAAAAGCACCCCATGTGCAGTCAGCATTTGGGTTTGGCGGAAGCAGCATTCAACAGCACCAGAAGGGTCATCCATGGTCACCTCATATACTTGCTCTGTAGGCACAGCACCCATGCTCCTGTTTAGTGTGGGGCTCTGACTGGACAGGCTCCAGACAACTGAGTGGAGGAGTTACAAATGTTGAATGGAAAGGGTCTAGCCCTCAATGCTCATTTTCCCCAGAAGAGGTAGCATTTTCCAAGTAGAAGAGGAACACACCACACTAAATTTAATTTCAAACAAGGATGGCTTAAATATGTCAAAAAACATTTAAAAATATATGCTAGTTGGAATTTTAATAAGGTCCCCAACAACTCCAATTGAATATGCTGTCAAAATATCTACCCCAGTTGGTGTACAAACCTAGGTGCATTAGGTTTGCGCCTAGTTTGCTGTAAATACTATTAAAAATGCTTTTATTTGTTTAATTTAATTGATTGATCACATCTAATTATTTAGCTCATGTTTTGAGGGAACTGAATTTATGAAAAATGCTGCACTGTGAATTTGAAATAAAGGTATATAAACTTTCATTTCTCCAGAAATACTCTGAAAAACATATACAATTTTAGTAACTCGGTATACTCAACCCTAAGCAATATACTGCACATTTGATGTAAGAATTTACCCTTTTATCCTATGTCCAGTATCTACATGTGAATGGCCTGTATTTAAAGACAAAAAGCACTCAAGGACACCAACTTCCTGAATAAATTACTAGTCTTTCAAAGGAACTAGTGCTGTCTCCTAAAGAAAGAATGCCCTCTACTGCTTGGTTAGAGAGCTGCTCCATAGCAAAGGAACTCAAAACCATGGTTCATATGGACTGAAAACTTTGGAAAATATGTATAACAAAAAATACTATTATTATTACCGCTGTTGTTGCTGCTGTTGTTAACAACAACAATAATAAATTATATCTCTGAAATGTTAGAAGATGTGTTATGCTTCTATAAAACCAAATGTTCTTTAAAAGCATTTCTATCTGCTCTATTGTCCATTTTTCATTATATTCCTGCAGAGCATAGCCCAAACATCTTACCTTAAACAAGTATATATGTGGAATATTTTCTCCATAATACTCAAATGAATAAATTTTAAAATAGCTAATATCTTTAAGTAACTGTTTTCGCGGGCATTTCCCTAAAACTGTATATATTTGCTGCCTGTCCTCAAACTTAATACACTCCATCTTATTAATGTATACAGTCTCCTTCAAAGGCACATGTATATTGTTTGTCCACAGTGGTTTGCCTTTGGAAATGAACCAGCTGAAAGTCTCATATCTCTAAAATTTTTACAGCATGTAATTTTGAGGCATGCTACCACACAGAAGTGCTCTAAAGCATCCTCAAGAAGCAGCAGAGACATGCATGCTGATTTGTTTTACATCAGCAGAGGAGAGGCTGATGAATGCTACTCTAGAAACTTACCTCAGATCTGATTCTGTTTTATATCAAATTTGTTCCTAAGGAAACCCTGTATTTTCTTAAAGCAATGGAAAGTTTTCTGAAATGGGCTTTAAACAGTCACCAACTAGGATCTCCAGCAGCATATATTCATCTTTTTCCTGCCATTTTTCCACTCATTTATTTGGCTGTCCAAGTAAGTGAAGAGAAAGTCTAGGAATGTAGGCTAATTTTTGTTTCTCTAGGAAGAGTTATTTTGCTTGTACGACATTAAAAATACAAACTCAAAGAAGGTTTAGTTCATGGCTGTTTAAAAGCACATAAATGATGAATATCTGGAATACATTATGTTTTTTGTTTCATTCTTGACAGTACTTAATATTTTTGCTCATTCTCATAGCATGAGCTCTTAGGCAGTGTGGGAATTTAAAAAGTTAATGACAAAAGACAGAGGGATTGCACCCCAGCAAACACGTCTGAAACTATAGCTTTGTCTCACCTGGCCCTAGACATAGAAAAACAAACAAATTCATGACCTTGAAGTAATTTTTTTTCTGCCATATATGAATTTGAATTTTCCTACATTTCCAATGTCACATTTGTGTTATCTGGAAAAAGGCATGGTCTGGAGGGAAGACCCTCTTTTCTCATATGGAAAAACATAGAGATATAAGACCAGGCTATTAGGTCAGGTAGTTCTGTATTAACTGAGAGAAACTTACAATGTATACTGTAAGACAAAACATGAGAAAAAGAATTTCAAATCAGATATGACATGAGCCAGTATTCTCCAAACACTTTCAGGTCTTAAACAATGAGGCCACAATTTCTAGGAAAAGAAAATATATGTTTCTACTATTAAAAAATAAAACAGAAACTTTTATTTACTTAAAGAAAGAATGACAGGCATGTGTAATCTCATACACTTGATTCGGAACTTGATTCGGTTTCATGTAAAAAACAGAAAAATCCCCAGTTTTATGCCAAACACAGAGAGCATCAATAAAGAACAACTTATTTCGAGACACCTCAGCCTCCCTATTAGAAAATGACTATTTTGAGAAGGAAGGAACTGCTAACAACACAAACCTTCATTGATGTATTGACCAAAGGTGTTGCAGCGTGCATAGAAAAGGACCAACTCTCGATTCCAGACTAATTCAACATTATACTTAATTTTCAACAAGCAATGGTAGATGTATCTACCATCATGGTTATTCATGGACGTTCATACATATTTTCTGCAATTATTCTTATGCTCTAGCCATGAACTGACCTGATAGTTTCAAGGACATACTTCCCCAAGCCTGCATTACAGTAACAACCACAGTAAGAATGACTACAGCAAGTGTGTACAAAGGTTTTTTATTGATCTTCAGCTTTTTCTATTACGCCCACACATACATAACTTGGAGGGATAGATGTCTGAGACAGCTTTCGTAGTAATAATAGTGTATGTGCCAAAATTTGCACATTTTCAGATCAACAAATGCACTCAAAATTTTACCACTCTAAGAATTTTACCTTTCTGTGAGGATAAACTGAGTGTTCAATTTTCAGCAGCAATAAACAAAAATCTCATGAATATACTGTCCAAAATAAAATATAGCATCTCCAAGATAAAATATAGCATCTCAAAGATAAAATATAGCATCTCCCAAATAGAATGCATTATCAAACACCTTTTGCTTTCAAAGAATATGTACAAGCTCCATGTGCATTTGCCCACAAATACTATCCATTGCATGCAAGCATACATGTATGTGTATACATACATACCTATATATTTATGTATAGATGGATGGATGATTTTTCCATATTAAGAATCAAGGATTTAACAGTATGCTAATGTAGCACTGAAATGAACAACATGATTTCAATGACAGCAGTACTATTTTTGATTGCTGCCAGGACTAAACCTAAAGGAAAAATGATTGCTATCCAACCTTTCTTTCCTCTGCTGAGTGTATCAAGAATATAACCTGTTCCAGAAAGGACTGTAACTCAAAAGGAATCGGGCGTACTTAAGAAGCAAGATTCCTCTGTGTTCACACAAAATAGTGATCATTGGAAGCATTTTTTCTTGAATTAGAAAAAAAAATGTTTTATTTTAGAATATTTTTTATTATTTTGTTTTTAATTAAAGTGTCTTTTTAAGCACATCCTCCAGTACAAATTAATTTCTTCATTTCTTCAAAAACTGTATCAGCAGTAATGATAAGCTGGTTTCTCTTAAAGCTGTCCTCAACCAAACAACAAAAAGTATTGAGTGATTTAGAGTAATGAAATTTAAACTAATATGATTCATAAAAATGGAGGATTCCTAACATAGAAAGAGAGAAATTATTTTTCCGAAATCATTCAGATATGAAAGGATGTTTATTGAATTCTTTATTAGCAGAACTACAATTTTTAAAAAATAGAACAAGACTGACAGGAAAATTAATCAGCAGCATTATTTAGCAGCATTATTGAAGTCACATAAAAAGATACTGCATGCTTGTAGATTTTGCTATCTTGGCTTAGAGGATGGCACATAACATGTTGAAATACCTGAAGGCCATAAACTCCAAAATTCATGTATTACTTAGCATTGCAAAGACAGTATAATTAAAAATAGTGGAATAATTGTAGACAAAGTGGGAAAAGCTTCTTGACCATGAAATTTTTACAAAACTGAAACAGCTTTCTTAACAGGGAGATCTGTTGCTCAAGTAATTTGAGTTAGAATGCAGAGCACACATTAAAAAGCCCTATAGGGAATGCTCTGCATTGCTTTGGCAATAAACCTAGCATGTCTTTCAGCTATAATTTGTATGATTTCTTGGGTTTGGCTATAAAACACATGGGAACATGAGTCAAGAGTTCATGTAACTATTGTTTTTGATTGAGCTGAGAACCATATGGTGCAATACAGGCACACTGACGAACTGATATAAAGTTAATTTTAAGTTATGGAGGCGCAAGACATGTTCCTGTCAATATTTTGGCCAAAAAACGCCACCTCAATGTATAGAATAACTAGATATAAAATAAATTTAGATAAAATACACTGGCAGCATCAAGGATTCTTCAAAACCTTCTTTACATATTAATCATTCCAAAACCTTCTTCATGTTTCCATCACTGTCAGAGCTAGCATTCAAACTATCTGTAAGGAGCTCTGTGGAGGCAAGCTGGAAAAAACCAAATGAGACTTCCTACCCAGATGTTGCATCCATGTTTTTTGCATTAAAATACTGAGTGTGCTGTGTTTTTAACCAAAATAAGCCTTCTAGGTCTTCATGGCATCTCCACAGACTTAGCTATTACACTGCCACTTGTGGACTACTTATTTCAGTATGTTTTCTAAAGTAACAAGATAAAGTCAGATATCTTTAGTTCTGTATTTATTAGCTGTCCTTTTGCCTTTATTAATGAAAATAAGATACAGAACTATAATCACCTGGCAACAACTGAGTGACCTAAATCAGTGACTTAAGGCAGGCCAGGTTGTCTTTCCTTTCTGATCCTCTCTTCCTCATCAATTATTTGTGAAAAAATCAAAGGCATGTGGACAAGACAGACTTCGGTACATATTCCTGAGTAAATATAATATAATATAATATAATATAGTATTAAACAGAGCCAAAAAAGATGCATGCAGGATTTTTTAGTCTTCTACAGCAACCATGCACTGTAGTGCTTAACACACACACAAAAAATAACCACCCTACAATATCAACATACACAATTTTAATATTTTCTAGTGATCAGCAAAGATCCCATCCTGAAAGAGGGAAATTTTTCCAAACACAAAATTTTACAAAATTTTCATCTTCTTGCTTCATTTTCATACATCTGAAGTTTTGTTCCAGGATAGAGTAACACAATGAGAAAAGTAATTTATTTTAAAAAGTAATTAGTTAAATTATTTTTAAAATTGCCCTTGCCACTTAATAATAAAATCCTTATTATGAATATGTTAGTACTTGGTGCAAAACTCCGTGGAAAGAATTAAGCCCCCAAGCTTTTACAGTTGTATAAAGACATTCTATATATAGGAAATTAAACTGAAATTTATGTCACTTTGATAATGGCATCACTTAAAACCATAACAGTTAATTAACTAATTAACAACTTAATTAAGTCAGCACTTAATTTACTTACTTGAGTTCATTTAAGTTCCCCAGAAGAGATTTAATGAACTTCTAGAATAATTTCTGACTAACCATGTGATGTATGTTTCTCTTATCTTGGAGATATTTCATGAAACTAAATGATTTAAGACAGAACCCAGGAGCAAGTTTT
>WBNO01022720.1:6657-9157 GCA_013400575.1 Peucedramus taeniatus | reverse complement strand
GATGTTGAAATGTCGGGTCTCGCCATGCGGGCAATACGAGAATTAGCTTCCCAAGATGCACGATGTTAACGTTGCTGCCACCGTGCCTGCTGGTTTCTCAGAGGAAGGTGAGTGCTTTAGACAATCATCTGAAAGTATTTTTAAAACCACGTGCTTTCTGGGGAAGCTTGGCTTGGCAGAAGTGGGGCTACTTTTTCTGCTTCTTTACCTTTGATTATGCTTTTCATTTGACTGACCTTGATCAGGTATAAAAACTGTTGAATTCACATTACTTGAGAGTGGGTTTTAAGTTAGTCTTTTCCTTCGCCCCCTGAAAGAGATTATAACAGCACATTTGAAAGCTTTTTTTCTTCCCCCACCCCTTCCTCTTCACCACTTCTACCTGAAACGGCTGACTCGGAGACAAGCAAGTTTGATGTCCAAACCAACTCCTCCGACGACAGAATTGGGGCGCGGAGGGCACTGCCGGCCGGGTTCTGCCCCAGCGCTGCTGCAGCCGCCGTCCCCGCGTGGTACACACCCCCGGGGGGGTCTGGCCCAGCGCAAGAGTCTGGAAGGATGGGCTCAAAAAAAGCTATTCCATACATAGCTTTATATATAGTAAGGCTCTTTCAACCTATTTGTTCATTTTAGGCCATAGAAGTCGGACTAATCGTTTTTATGCTGGCACCTGTTATAGCATCTCGCTAATTGTGCTCCGAGGTGCTGATGTTGAGCAGTGTTTCTTCCAACTCTAGCGGCAGCTAAGCAAGCAATCTTCCCTTTTTCTCGCTCAAACCTACAGCCTATTCACTCTAACGCAGTACGTTTGGAGGATAGATATGAATTGTTGCACTGTTCATTGATTCCTACTAATGAGCCGGTCTAAACCAACACTGGCGCTAAGTAGTCCGTCTCTGAGTGTACAGATGATGCTTTGACTGGTTCTTTACGTGTTTTCTATGAGCCGCATCGTGGCGAGTAGCAAGAATTGACAGTAACGATTTGGAGAAGAGAGCATAGGATTTTTTGCCTCTTGGTTTTGTGTTAGTCTTTGCGTAGCTTCTTAAACATGACAGGGATGATAAAAAAATATTTCAAAGGGCCTGTATTTCCCGCTTGCAGCCTCGCGGGGCTAGCTCGAGGGCCGTTTCTCCAGGGCGCTTGACTCGACTTGCCATGGGGACGAGGAAAGACCTCTCCTCCCGTTTTCCATCTCCCTGTGGTGCGGTCCCCTCGGTCGGCCTTCGCGCCTACTGCTATAAGCTGGTCTGTGTGGGAGCGAGGGGTCAAGAAGGAGAATGGATAGGGGGGCTACGAAAGGGGTGGAGGGAAGCTAGAGTGGGAGAGGTGGGAGGAGGAAGCTTTCCTGCTCGGGCCACTGTTTCCTGCCCTATGGAAAGCGAACCTCGGTCTCATACGGAGTTTCCTCAGCCCCCTGGCTCCACCTCACCCTGATAAGGAGATGTGAGTGAATCGGGAGCCGCTTCTCGTTCCTTTTCCATGAGACGCCAAGTCCCCAAGCGGCTGTCATGTGATAGCAAGAGAGCAGGAACTGCGGGGGTCTCGCGACTCGGGCACCATTACAAAACCGCGCCGGAGCGCACAAGCCCCGCCAGCAGCCACGGCGGTCGCCGCCCCGCTCGTCTCCTCTCCCCGCCGACTCCCGGCGCTCGCCTCTGCCGCAAACTTTTAAGGGGACACCAGACTGAGCGGTGAGAGGGATGTTTTTATTTCCTTCTTTCCCGTCTCTGCAGACGTCCGAGGTAATTTCATGCTCTCGAGCCCTTGGTGCCTGAGGAGCATCAACTCCAACCGAGTGTGCCAGGCGGCGGGGGGGAAGCCCGGGAGATTCAGCAGCCTCCAGGAGAAAATCGGAACGCCAGCGGGGGCCGGGACCTCCTTCTGGCACGTAGCCCGCGAGCCCCCGCGGCCTGGGCGGCAGCTGTCTCTCCCGCAAGCTGAGGGGCAGCTAGGCGAGCGCGTCCCGCGGGGAGAGGCTGCTGAAGGAAGCCGTGCACGGAGCTCGCTGGCCGGCCGCCGGCAGGTCGCTGTCGCGTGTGGCCCGGGCAGGTGGCACCCAGGATGTAGAGGCGGCGGCGGTGCAGGGCAGTGAAGTCCCCGGATCCCAAGCCCGCCGTGCGCGGCATTGAGCGGTGCCTATCCCGGAGCGGCGGGATCGTGGGGCCGCGGGAGTGCTGTGGCGGGGAGGCGATGCCCAGGCCGGGGAAGAGTTCGTACAGTGACCAGAAGCCGCCCTACTCTTACATCTCCCTGACGGCCATGGCCATCCAGCACTCGGCCGAGAAGATGCTGCCCCTGAGCGACATATACAAGTTTATTATGGAGCGGTTCCCTTACTACCGGGAGCACACCCAGCGTTGGCAGAACTCCCTCCGCCACAACCTCTCCTTCAATGACTGCTTCATCAAGATCCCACGGCGACCCGACCAGCCGGGCAAAGGCAGCTTCTGGGCGTTGCACCCGGACTGCGGGGACATGTTTGAGAACGGCAGCTTCC
>WBNO01022718.1:0-15566 GCA_013400575.1 Peucedramus taeniatus | reverse complement strand
CTTCCCCTTCCCCTTCCCCTTTCCTCTCCCTCAACAACCACAGCCTTGATATGTCACCATTTCCTTTCTGTTATTGTTTTTTAATAGGGATCCTCAGAGAAATATACAGATTTTTTTCCCCTTAGGCATCCTCCCCTTACAGACAAAAATACAGATTTTTTTTTTTCCCAATGCTGAAACCAACCCAATAGTTTATATGATCTTGCAATGGTATTTTCCTAAAGTGGGACTGGACTGCACCTTCTGGAATCTCCTCCTCCCTCAGAATTTCATTAAAGGGATGGAAATTAGTCAGTTTATTTTATATTTCTGGTCTCTCCTGACTTTATGAGCAGAGAGGATCAGTCAGTCTCAGACTCCAGTTCTGAGTGTTCAGTGATGAATCAGTTGGATCAGCAGTGAACTCTGACTTATGTGATGAAGCCAGTCCAAAGCAGATTTATCTGCTCGTGCAGATCTTTTACAACTAAATATTCTCCAAGTAGTGAATACTCCAGACACTGAATATTTATATCCTGGAGTTCACTCATGGTCTCCTTGTTCACAGCAGAAAATTGCATTTCCCAGAGAGGAGAACCACATTTCTCACTGGGCTGATGAGAGGAACATCTGAAAAAGGTCTGGGGGTTCAGGGAAGAGCTTCATTGTGTAGGTTTCCACAGGGAGCAAAAGTTCTCAGAATATATCTTTAGTTCCTGCTTATCTGGCATTATTTGAAGCAGATATAAAAGTCAATTTTCACACTAGCACGCTAAAATTGTAAGACAGATAGAGAACTAAGTACTTTCCAAGACCATGATTATTTTCAATGCCCTTTGCTCTTTAAATTAAGAAAAATAAAATTTCTTTATGTAAAGAAAACTGCTCTGTTCATAACCCAGGAGTAGGTGGTTTCTATAGTGATTTCAATTCTCCCCTAACCAAAATACAAGGAGACACTTGGAGATTTAAATTTGCCAAAAAAAAAATAGAACAGACAAAATATTACACTGGTATATTTTTGTTATTTTTCATTATCTTCTGTTTTGGGTTTGATCCTTTTCTTTAAAATGAATACTTTTTAAAGGAGCAAAGACAAATAAAATAACTAAAAACTGGTTTTTCTTTTCAAAACTCTTAATTAAAAATTATCAGACATAAGGTAGAAAAATCTTACCTTGAAAGTTCTTCTAGTTTAGATTTAGCAAATTCAAGGCTTTTTCTCTCAACGTGCTCGTGTGGTGTGTGAGCCAAAAGTTCATGAAGTGTTATAATGTACCTGGGAATCTTGAAACCAATAAGATACAATATCAGTAAATCCATATATACCTTCCCTCAATTTTAATAGATTATGAGCATGTAAATTTCTTTTGACATTGAAAATACCAGGTGACCTTTCTGCATTTGGATAAAATTCACATTGCACAAAAGGAGATGGAAGAATGTCCAGTATTTGACTATTAAAGGCTACAGGGTAACAAGGACCCTTCAGAGCTTTTAGTCACAGAAAAGACACTTCAGAGCTTTTAACCAAGTGGTAGTGCAGCATAACTGGCCTGACACAACAAGATTTATGTAGGAGGAGAGGCAACATTATGCTCATGTGGAAAGTCACCAGCGATGACATAATGACATTCTTCAGCACACAGGAACAGGACCATCTCCTTCCCTCCCCTGACCTGGCTTCAACTCAACCCAGAGAAACCCCATACCCACAAAAACTTTTAAATATACCACTTCAAAAATTAAAAAAGTATTGTGGCAGGTGCTAATGGCTCCTTAGGTTAATATGAATAACTACCACTAACATAAGTGTCACTGTTTAAATTTTTTTTCTCTATCTGGCTTTCCAATAACTGCACAAACTGAGGGGGTTCACTGTTCCTCTGATGAAGAAAATGTCAGGTTAAATGAAAAAGACATAAAATTCTCAGGCCAGTGCTTCACGGACATCTTAAAGCAGCAGCAAATGTCTACCACAGGCAGATCACAGTAAAATAACAGGAGGGTAAGCACAGTTTTCAAAACTTTTGCAGTTTATTTTTCATTTTCTAAAGACCAAGTCACTCAAGAGTAAAGTGGGGAGAAAGATACAAAATGTATTCCCAGTAAGGAGCTTAATGCTGCTCTAAGTTACTGAATATCATCTCTCTCTAAGCTTTATAGCCAGGGGTCCTAAGTCAAGGACCTGCCCCTTGTAAATTTTCTTTGGTGCCATCCTCATCCCACACTCCCCCTCAACATTCTTGAGACTGAACAAAGATGAGCCAGCGTAGCTGGGGAGGAGATCTCCACAGGCAGAGTCATGGTGTAGCAACAAAACAAATTAAACCAAACTAATTTTTAGGAGAGTATTTCTAGTTAAGCAAGAAGAGCCTTCAATCGATTGCAATGCCAGTTACATAAAATGAATCTACCAAACAGTAAAACCAAACACATACAAAAAATACACAGGAAGTACCTGAAACATGGGGTAGGTAAGGAAAGTTTCCAGCATTCTGCCCTCACATGCTGGATTTGCCTCATATTGCTTCAAGAGTTTGTCAAAATCTCTGTTTTGCTTACAGTTTGCCAGCACTTGTAGGCTATATTGATGATTCCGAACAAATTCTTGATATATATTCAGCATTGGCAGCAGAATGTCAAATAAGTCAGCTAGAAAAAGCAGAAAAATGCCTTTTTTTTTTTCCCAGCTACCTATATATTGAAATACATTTTTAAAGAAAGCAGTGTTTTCTCTGGAAGTGAATTACTATAATCAGTACTGTTTCCAATAAACTGACAATTTAGAAACATTCAAGATAGCTCTTTCACCTGCCCAGTGATGGTTGTTCTGATTACCTAATGTTCAGATAGCATTATCAAAAATACAGGTCTAACCAATGCTTAGGGCAGAGGAATTCTCACATACAAACCATTACTGCCCACATGGGATTCCCACTACACCTGATCTTGTGGTTTCAACCCTGCAAATGCATTCCCTTCAAAAGGGACTTTTAAGAAGTCATGTCTTTAGAAAAAAAAAAAAACAAACCCTACTGAATTTTCATAAATAAATGTGAAAGTTATACCCCTACAGAAAATAAAGTAACTTACCTAGAATTAAGGTAGGCCAGTTAGCTATTCTTGCTTTTAAACCCTGGTGAAATATCTCATGAAGAAACATGATTGTTTCACTGAAAAACAAGTATTTAAACAAACAAAAAGACAATTCTGGTTTTATTTTCTGATTAATAATTCACAGAGAAACATCTCTTCCTCTTTTGCACTCTGCTAGAAAAAAAACAGAAGACAGTTATTGTTATGGAAATAAGTGCTTCATTTTATTGCATTGTTTAAAAATAATAGTTCAGTGCTTCCAAAAAACACAGAGTATTCAACATAAATATTCTAACATTGCATTCATATTCTAACAAGGGAAAGGAAACCTGCCTGATGACTAAAGGAACATATTCTATTTCTCAGAAGTTTGGGGCAGGCGTGGATGCAATCCCAATCCTGTATCTAATGTTAGATGCCTCCTGGGCTACTTGAACATGCTCATTACAGCAGTACTTGGATGCCTAATGAAAGAACAATTCCTTTTTTGCAGGATGTGAAAAGACAAGTGAGAGGGAAGGAGACTCCTTAGGCAGGACAACAGAAAATAGAAGCTTTGACATTCTCATCCTCAGGCTCTTATCGGGATCATACGAGGCCACTAAGTCCAGTTTTGCTCTCTTAGGAGAAAAAAAGAAACAGGAAAGGTGACAGAAAATTATGAGAACTGCCCCAAGAGGCACCATCTGTCCTTTTTTCCCTCTAGCAGAGGAAGACTCAGAATGCAGGGAGGTAAAGAGGTCATGCTAGTTTCCAACAGCATCACCTGCAGCACCTTTGCCTTTCAGCCCTGGAAACGCGTCTGGCTCAGTGACACCACCTGCACCAGAGCCAAAACAGTGGCCAGGTGCTGCCTTTAGCTGAACCAGAATGGGAACAAGCAGTCAGGGAAACCCACAAAAAAAACCCTCCCAAAACAACCAAAAAATCCCAAATAAATCCCCCATACCTGTTGAGGAAAATGCTGCTGACGTCGTCGTGGCTGATGGGCGGCTTCTTGGAGCTCGCTGCCATCCTCAGGGGCCTCAGGAAGCAATTCACCAGGACATAAAGCTGGTGCACATACTCAGACTCAGCCTCCACCATGTTGAAAACTATCTGGTTCCTCTTCCTCATGCTCTCTGCATGAGGAGAACAAATATAGTCTTGGACAATGGTTTTCCATTTTCTTCTGCACAACCAGCCCCGCATAAAGCTCTGAACCTAAAAAGGGATCACGCAGGAAAAGAAAGTAAAAAAAAAAAACATATTACATGACTTATCATAAGCTTTTCACTGTAGAAATAACTCTCAAAATTAAAAGTCTTTGCTCTAAAATAAAAATGTTCTCTTATTGATATATAATTGTTCTCTAATTAAATATATTTCACATTTCTGTTTGTTAAGGGTCATAATTGTTGCCAGGAAACAGACTGTAAAACATGGCATACATAGAAGTGAATCTTTCACTGCAAGCTGAACTGCTGTCCCCTTCCCATCAGCACGAGTGCAGTTCCTTCTTCCTCCCCCTAAAACATTTCTCTTATACCCCAAAGGTATCCTGCAATACCTCCAGATAGCACATTCCAGCACAGACTCAATATCATTATTGTCAGAATTCTTAAACGATTTTTTAAGCTCAGTTTGTTTTCCATTTTGAATGGGTAACACTTGGTATGGGTATTTAAAGCTGGGTATCAATACATTGCTTGGTATCAGACACCAAGGCAACAAACATGGTATTCAAAAGGACAGATTTTTGGCATTCCTAAAAAGCACCTCTATGTCATGGAAAAATCTAACTAAGCACAATATCTGTTGAAGTTGCAAGTGGATTAAAGATTACAGAAGAGGTCTACATCTGGTCACAGGAAATTTCATTATGTCTGTGCCCTGATCTTGACGTGGAGATCATCCATCTTAAATGAGAAGTGCAAAATTTCACTGTTATCAGTTTACTCTGAAAAAATAACTTTAAATAAAAGGGGCCCAACTTCAAAAGAACCAAAATGCAGAATACAGTGAATTACATACAGATTCAAAGTTCTCTTGCTACTAAAAGGGGCATTCCCAGCTTCTGCAACCATGGTTAATCTACACAAAAAGGAAAACTCACATCAAGTTACCAGATCAGTGGTGACCCTGACTCAAACTGCACACCCCAGAAGAAGACAGAAACTAGACACGTTCCAGAAAGAATTGTATGCAAATACATCACAAGATTAAACTAAAATACATGTAATTGAAGATATTTAAGTAGGGGCAGGGCAAAGAAAGACTTGCTATTTGACTGTACTTTAAAAATAAATAAATAAATAAAACTAGACCAAAAAACAGAAGTTCACCCCTCATCCCACCCTCCTCCCTTTAAGCACAAAAGACTTCATGTTTACCTTCTTAATTTTTTTAATATCTGGATCTTCATCTTCCTGGTTGCCTTGATAAGGTCGCATTTTTTCCTTTGTTTTATTCAGTGCTACAATCTGACAAAACCAAACACTCATTAAATGTTTCCTCCAGTTAAGGAAACCCTTGGCTGGAGAACTACCAGAACAACAATTTCCCCTTCCCCCAGCCTGTGGAAGGAGCACAGAATGACCAGCACAGGTTTGGGGACAGGGATTGGGGCACTTCAGGCCACTACAGATCCCTGTCCAGCTGGAAGGGGGACCCAGAACCAGCAGGTTCTGCCCCCAAAACTAGCTGTGCCTTTTGGGCTTTATCAGCCTGGGACTGCAACAAGGTTTTAAACAACATCCAGGGAATCAGAGCAGTCTGGGGCAGTCCTTAAAACCATCACAGCCAAACTCAAACTGAAGGCAGGGAGGGAACAGTGAAATCAGTGGCACCCACTCTGCAAAGCAGTGTGTCAGCTTAACAGGAGGAAAGGGTGACAGGATGTCAGGAAAAGTAACCCAATCAGCCCAACAGGACACAGTATTTCAAAGAAAATTATTCATCTAAGGAGTCACTGGGGAACTATTACATATTAACCTCATTGGGTTCTGCCATTTTCACAGAATACTGCAGAAAAACTGAATACCACTGACGCCTTAAGCTTCAGCTTTCATATTTCCCAGATTTTGTACTGCATCAGTATAGAACTCTGAACTCCTTATAAAGTGTCACCAGCTCTCCTCACAGCTCAGTCACACAGAACAATCCTTTTCCAGCCCTACAACCAAGAACACCTCTGCAGCCTCAGGCCCAAAAAGTGCAAACAGGGAACTGAGGAGAGCAACCTGGGAAGATGGGACTGCATAACCTGGACAATTAACCCAATATGGAAATGGACCAAAACTTATAAAAGTGTGAGAACTCATGACTCTGAGTCCATCATGGGTCTATCTTGGGTCCATCTTGAGTCCACCTTGGGTGCACCCTGGGTGGAGCCCCAGCCGGGCTCTTGTGCTGCCCAAGTTGTACCTTTTGAAGGATTTTTAATAAATATCTACTTTTTTCCTTTAACTCTGTCCAGCTCTGCTCTAGGAGCCTCCCAAGGCATCCCCACAGCCGTGCACCCAGCAGAAGGCTCCTGTCAGGGACTGCCTGGTGGGTCTGGCACTCACCTCTGACTTGAGCCTCTCGATCTCGGTGTCCTGGTCCTCCAGCTGGTGCCGGAGCTGGTTGGCCGCCACCTTCTCGGTCTCCACGATCTGCACCAGGTGGATGTACTTCTGCATCAGCACCTCCCGCTCAATCAGGATGTCTGAGTAGCTGCCAGAGAAAGACCAGGTCACTAAAAACAGCCAGACACTGGGTTTTAGTGGTTTTAGTCTAAAACAGCTTCTGCTCCTGAAGCAACTGAAAAAACAGAGTGATGCAGATGGAAACATGTTTTAAATTATTCCTCTTCTGTGCCTAAAGAACTGTTCATATTATTAATTATTCTTCTTTGCATGATAGCCAGCTGTGCAAAACATTACTACTTAGATATTTATTACTGTTGTATATTTACTGCTGTTATATATTTACTACTGTTAGATATTTATTATTGTTAGTATCTATCTAACTATTGTTAGATATTGTTGTATTTACTATTGTTAGTAACTATCTAACTATTGTTAGATAGTTACTATTGTTAGGTATTTACTGTTGTTAGATATTCATCGTTGTTAGATATTTATCTATTATAAAACACCTATTATCAGTAGATATTTAGAATAGAGACTCGACAAGGTAGAGGCCTTGTCAAGCCTCTAAAGGGGGGGAATGATGCCTTTACTTTTATCTTTCATATTTTCCAGATTCTGTACTGCATTAGTATGTAACTCTGAACTTCATATAAAGTGTTATATCTCCTCACAGTTTATTTAGACAAAACAATCCCTTTCCAGCCTGATCTATTTTTTAAAAAGACCTACTTTATTTATGTATTCTGCCTAGCCTCTCTTCTAGGTGGCCTCTCAAGGCACCACAACCCCCTCATGGGACATGGACAGACAACACAGCCCCAGTGGCAATGAGCCTGCAAAGCCATGCTTGTTTGGCTTAAGTTATAATGTGCAGCTTGATCATAAACCACCCAAATCACAATCACAAAATCATCCAAACTGAGACAGTTTGATATCATTTTTTTAGACACAAGTGTGCTAGTACCCAGTTTCACAGTATTCAGCTACTGGGAGAAAGATAACTGCACTTTTTATGAGCTTCTAATTCTCATGCTAAGCCAAAGAATTTGGTAGATTCAATTTGTTTTATTTATTTTAAGGTCTTGATTTTTTCCCATCTTTTGGAAGGACTTGGGGGAGCATGTAGCACTTCATCAGAACTATTTCTCTCCATCTGCCAGATCAATTTATGGAAGAATTCCCATCAAAACTGTCATTTTACTGTGCTAACACATGTTTTAATTTTTAGGCCTTTTTAAGATTACTGAAATAAATGCCTTTAATCCAATCAGTATCAGGAACCACGGTATCAGTCTTTCTTTTAGCTCTTGGGCAGCTTTTCCCTGAAAAGGCATAATATCCCTAGTGCAGTTAGATGCCACAATAAGAGCATCATGTCAGAAATGCTTCCCAGCTTCAGGTAGAGCAGAAATCACTTTCTCCCTGTGCAGCATCTTCACCAGACTGACCCTGAAGCAGCAAAATCCAGACACTTTGCTGCTTCTTTCTCCAGGTTATAGGAAGGCTGTTCCTCTGAGAATTACGTAAATTTACAAGATGAATACCAAACAAAACACAGCAGAGTGGAGGCCCTAAATCACTGACAAGGGATCCCTCACTATTTGATATCACATCTTTTTCCATTTCATCTTTTTTAAAGAGTCTGAGCACAGCATTTAACAGAAAGAACTTTGGGATTGCAAATCTCCCTTTTAAATTTCTTCCTGCTTGTTATAGCACTCATAAAACAATGAAAATTTGCTATTAAATACTGTGTGTGAGGCTCTTAAAATTGCAGCAATGTGCATCCTCTACAGTGAGGTTTTCCAGTAAATATTTACTTGTATTTCAATCAGTGTTAGTGCACTTCCACACTGGAGGGGGCCAATATTAACCACAGCTATTGAATTCAACACCTAACCTGGAAAACAAGCTTGGATTTAAAATAATTAGAATAAGTTCCCACAGCTTTCAAAAAGTAAAAGTTTTTCCTCCTTGTACAGTTTATAAAAAGAATAAGAAGGGAATTCAAGTCTGTTACATTTGCTGTTATATTTTGACTACTGCAGAAGTAAACAATGCACTGGAAAAAGGAAGGTCAGGACACCTCTTCCAAGAAGTAAAAAACATACATAAATAAATCTGTCACGAAGCAATCCACTTACCACTCAGTAGTGCAATAAACAGCAGTGAAGTATGAGATTATTTCTTTTAAATTTTTCAATATTTTTTTGTTTTGTTTTGCAAGAATTCTGGGGTGTTTTTCAGAAACCAGAGTATTTCACCTCTTTGCACCCTAAGAAGGCATTTGTACATTCTAAAAATTGTCTGAATCAAAAGCACGAATCATGTCAAAGTTAGCATTAATTGTTTTACAATGTTATTAACATAAAAATATACATATGTAACAAAATGCTTTTATTTAAATTTAGCGTAAATAGTCTTTCCTACCTAAAACCAAATCCAGAGAGGTGAAACACTCTCCTTTTCTATTTATCCTTTCTAAAATGTTCCAAAAGTTTTGCTACCAATTATTTTCAACACAGAATTTGACAGGTTTCACTTTGGTTTTATTCAAACTGAGGAAAATAGTAGGAGAACAGTAGGACACAGGCTCACAAAGGATGAACTGCTGATGTAGGACCCAAGACATGGCTACATACAGTGCTTCTCTTTCCCTTTTTTGTTTCTTCCTTTAGGGGAAGAAATTTATGTGTATTTCTTGGATTCTTTAAGTGCATTAAGCTGGACAGCTTTGCTTTACTGGGGAACAAGAAACTCTGGAAGACTTTTTGTTCTTTTGAGATGCTCTCAGAGCAATTCAGTGGGGGGGGCTTTGGCTGTCTAAAATGTCAGACTCAGCCTGGAAACCAAACAACACCTCCTTCACTCCCATAATTAGCAGTATGAAGAAGAGTTAATTAGAAAAGCCTGTGTACACCTACACTAACTTATAATAGGCTAAATCCATTTTCCTTCTCAAAACTACTGCTGCAAAAGGAAAAATCAGAGGCTTTTGGAATAAACTGCACATTCTTCCTACAGCCTCTCCATCCATCTCTCTGCATGCCTGAGTAGAGATCACCATGTCCAAATGTGTTAATCTGAATATTCAGAGTAATCCCAGGAGCCTTACAAGAGGACAGGGTATCAATACTGACATGAACACACATGTATAAAATATCCTTGTCAGAGAAAACTGTACCAAAACATTCAGATGTCAAAGGAACACAGAAAAATACATAAAACAACTTGAAAGCAGCCAGCCTAGGTCTGGTTTTCTGTCTGGGGCATCATTTAAGAGAAAGAAACAACTGCTGCAAACCACAGCTTATATGAATTTGTATTAATATTTTATTGAGGGAAGCAGTTCCATAATGTCTAAAACATCCTGAAAGCTGAGGCTGAACCTGTCCACTACCATCACCAGTAGGAACAGAGCTCAAACCAGGTATTCCAAGAACCTCTGACTGACCACCACCTACCACATGGAGAGAGGAAGAAATTATTAAAGCCCAGAGAAAAACTGCTGCACCATTTAGGCTGACATGTTCAGAAAACCTAGCAAAACTGGAGAAAATTTAACTGTAGCCTCATTATTAAAGTCTCCTTGCTCTGGCAGCAAGCCAGGATCCAAGCTCCAGTAGTGCTACCAGCAAATATTTTTGAGTTTTGTCCCAAAATGAGACCAGAGTTATGGTTCATTGGAACAGTCCACGCTAATTGCACTAAAGCTGCTCAGGCTGCTGGGAGAACCAGGAATTTGGTCTGGCCACATCAAACCACCCTCTTGAAAAGCAGAATGCACAGCCTAACTCACTCCTTATGAAAACCAGGCCCTGGCTGTCTGCAAGGCAGAAGAAATTGCCTGCATCTGTCTCCACACCCACCTCAAACAGCTGCAGGACTCCTCAGCAGAGGAGAAAGAGCTTCCAGACAGGTTTTAAAACCTGATGGCACAGCCACAGCAGGCATGGGAATAGTAAAAGCTGCACTACAACACAACCAATCCACCCCTGTGACTCTAAGCAAGGTGCCTTGGGGTGTGATCCAGGGTTCTGAGGGATCCCAGTGCCAGCCAGAGCCACAGGACACCATGAGAACTCCACACCCCAAATGGTTTTTACTACACAGTCCTTTTACTACACAATCCTGAGCTCACTCAGGAGCAGGGTGTGAGGGAGGCAAGGCCACCGTGTCATGTGGGATGGAGACTGTGCTGGAAGCACCTCTCACAGCCAGTGTGTCACCCACCAGACTCACACCTCACACCAAAACCAGGTGTTCCCATTGTCCTGGCACTCCAGCCAGGAAAATCTGACCGTAGCAATTCATCCTCCTGCTGGAGGAGCATGGCACCCCACCCCAATGTGCAAAACTGAGACAGAACTCAAAGCATGGGCAGCCATGGATCACAGAATCGTGGCATGGGTTGGGTTGAAGGGACATTAAAGATCACCCAGTGCCACCCCTGCCATGGCAGGGACACCTTCCACTATCCCAGGCTGCTCCAGCCCCAGTGTCCAGCCTGGCCTTGGGCACTGCCAGGGATCCAGGGGCAGCCCCAGCTGCTCTGGGCACCCTGTGCCAGGGCCTGCCCATCCTGCCAGGGAACAATTCCTTCCTAGTATCAATTTTAACTCACTCTTTTAGTTTAAAACCATTCCCCCTCATACTGTTGCTATCTGCCCATGTAAAACATCCTTCTCCCTTCTTTTCGGGAGCCCCTTTCAAAGGGAAGCTCATGAAAAGCTGCCATGAGGTGTGCCCAGAGTCTGTGAAAAGCCTCTCCACGTCTCCTCTCAGGCTGAGAGCAGCCACCAAACACCAGGGTGTGAAACTTTTTATGGGTGGTGAAAAGGTGAAACTTTTGATGGGCTAGAGGGAAGAGCATTTTGGGGTAGTACAAGGCTTGGTACAGAAGTGCAGGAACCAAAGGCAGGGAAAGGGAGGCATGGAATAGGTTTGAGGAGCAGCAAGCTTTGGAAAACACAGAGATAAGGGGATAAAAGGGGATAAAGGATCATAGGTAACCAGAGTGATCAGTACACTTGTCTGCACATCACCACCACTACCCATCCTGCCTTCTCACCAAATCCACCTCTCACTTCCCCTTGGTGAGGGCACTCTGTGTGTGCATCCCTGCAGCTCTCAGTGCCACTTTCTGGAGCTGGGACCAAGAGGCCACAGGTCCCTGCAGCACCAGTGGCACACAGGAGAGGTGGGAGGTGTGAGCCTAGCCTGGGTGTGACCACCAGCCACAGCCGAGCCGGGCCAGCCAAGCACTGGGGACACGCCAGGGCAGGGTTGGACCAACAGAGACTTTGGGATTTGGCTCCTGGAGAGTGCCAGAGACCCAAACCAGCTTCTGGGAACACCACAGGATTGGGTGGCTGGCTGAGAGATGGCTCTGCAGGCCCTGTGCACCCAGCTGGAGCCGAGAGCAGCATGGGCACTTGCAGGGCAATGTCTTAGGTTTCAGCTTTTGTATTTTTCAAATCCTGTACTGCATTAGTGCATAACATAAACAGTGTTGGTTACTGTCTTCACATGTTGGTCAGACAAACAATCCCTCTGGGCCTGTGGTCCAAGGGCACCCTGCAGCCTCAGGCCCTGAATGTTTAAACAAAAGTGAACTGGAGAGAGCAAACTGGGGGTAAATGATTTCCTTACCTGAAACTGTAATTGGAGGATTAACCCCTGAAATGTAAATCGACCAAACTTATAATTGTGAAAAATTTGTGACCATTGTCCATTTTGGCTGTAGCCTCTGGGAGGCTTCTGAGTGCCCAAGATGTGCCTTTGAAAGGCCTTTAATAAATACCCACTTTATTCTCTCACTCTTGTCCAGCCTCTGTTCCAGGCACCCACTCCAAGGCATCACGGGGATGGAGGTGCAGGAGCAGCCCCTGGACAGCCTGCACAGCTCAGTGATTTTCGGGGGGCTCTCACTGGGTGTCTGTACTGGATACACACCTCTGCCTCACTCCCAGACCACCAGAAACCACAAAATCCTGGTTTTTAATGCACCAGGCCTCAGCTAATACAGCTTCATTGACAGCAAGGCATCAGCACAGGGAAGCTCTGAGCTGCCACACTGAGCTTACAACCACCTGCAAAATACTGTGTAAAATACACAGCAAACTGTGCCGACAAATCTGAGAGAAAGCCCTTCTGCTTCTGTTTGTTTTTAATTTTAAATTGCCAGTTAGAGGGCAGTAGTTCCTCGTACACTTTGAAAAGTAACCCAGGTGAAAGAATTATTCCCATTTTCTTCCCTGCTCTTCTCCCACATCACCTGTGCAGTGAGACCTGGAGGAATGAGATTGATTACAACTAAGCTGGCAATAAATTTAAAAAGCATATTTCCTTTTCAAATCAGTTTCCCAATTAAGTTCACACTTGTGCCTGCATGAAAGAAGGGGTTTTATTCCCACCTGTGGTAAATTTAAGACTTTGGAATAAGCTAAAGTAGAGAAGTCAAATAAATTTTATTAATACTGCATTCATATGAAAAAAAAAAAAAACCAACCAAAACCATTAGATTATTGGGCTTAAATGCAAAAAAGCCTTAAAATATAGAAGATTTTGTAAGAGAGAGAGAGAGGTAAGTACACCGCAGTGTATTGAGGGTGAAAGAGATTTTTTCATAAGAGAACAGGTTCTGGAAGAAAGCCAAAACCAGGACTTCCAAATGCAGTCACTGAGAGAGGAATTAGGATTTGCCAGGAATAAATCCTCCTGCTCAAAAATGTAGCTCAGAAGGGCTCTGCCACTCTGGAGCATACTACTGAGAAATCAAAATAGTGAAAAATTCAAATAAAATGGAAGGAGAAGAAAAGTAAGTACAGATGTAGAACTGATAATGAGGTTTCACTAAAATATACTGGATTATATATCCAGTTCCTGCTCAAAAGCCAAACAATCCCCCATGTGAGGAGAGGGCTCTATGGACAAAAACAATGGGCAACATTACAGCAGAAAAGACCCTTTAATTAGGTACTGGCATCCAAATAAAATTCTTATTTACCCAGAGTGGACCATGAGCATCTGTTTTTCAACACTCTGATTATAACTGACAAAGTAAATAAGATGTGGAAGAAATTTAGATGGCTACAAACATGTACTCAGAGGAGAACAAAAATCATGAAAGGCAGCCCAAAATTAGATTTCCTATCTGTCAATCTAAGAAAACAAAAAGCCTCAACTACTTCAATTGCATTGTCTCAGCTAACACAGGGATTACCACAGCTCCTCATGAGGAGCTCTGAAGACCCTCTGGAAAGCAATTAAATACTTCCCTTTCTCAAATGCCAGCATATTCACATGGAACAAGATGTTCCCAGGTCTGTTTTCAATATAAGAGTAGTGGCAGTCTTCTCAATGCCTTCTACAATTTGTAGCTAAGACACCTGAGATAGTACAAAAAAGCATCTTTAAAGTGCTACATAAAATGCCATTCATCAATTCCTAAAAAAACCCCTTAGGTTAGGCTCAAATCAACAGTGGCACTTCAGAAGTTGCCAAAACTTCTCCCATTTGTCAAAAATACAGATAAACCTAAGGGAAAAAAGATCTAGAGCATGATGAAGGCAAAATTCAATCCCTAAAGGCAATCTGTGCTCTTTTGTTCAATTAAGTTGGCAAGAAAAGTCTTACACAATACTCAAAAACTATTAATTTAGCCTCTTTTTATGTATCTTCAGCAAAAGACCCAACGGTTTAGTAACTAATTAGAAACTCCAGGCTGTTCTGCTCGACACAATGCAAAGCAAACAAAAGAAGCTTCCAGTGAAGAAGAAAATCATCAGAGCAAGGATGTAACCCACAATAGGGAATGACACTCCATGCTTACCAACTAAATTTTACAATTTTTTTTGTTGCTTTGTCCAAGAAAACACAAGAAAGCCGTGTCTGTATCCCTGGGAAACTTCCCCAAGAAAATTTAGATACCTATGCAGAAAAGGTGATTGAGAAAATCCCCCAAATGGCACAGGACCCTGAGACTGTCCCTTATAGATGCCCATAGTTCAATATCATCAGGAGGTAGGCCCAACTAAGGCAGAAACAGTCAAATAGCAAAAAGGGGTGGAGATAAAAATACTGATCCTAGTTACCTCAGAGACCCAGTTGTCCTGTAAAGCCTGGCTTTACAGGGTTTTATTACAAAATTGAATTACATTAAATTACAACTTCCTGGTGGAGTCAAAAGCCAGTCACCCTGAATGTCACAACCAACTTCTCTGCAAGTTCTCATTATTTTCAGCTGTGCATTGTTTACCATTGCCCTTCATTTCTTGTCAGTTTCTACCTTGAAAATTCATGTGTGACACATTTACAGACAGAACTACAGGGACAAAAAATGTACCTCACGTTAAGAAGCTCTTCTTGCTTACGTGCCTTTTACACCAGGCAATGGACAAGAATCCCAGGATCACTGAGGTTGGAAATCCCTCCCAGCCCATGGAGTCCCAGCTGTGCCCCATCCCCACCTTGTCCCCAGCCCAGAGCACTCAGTGCCACCTCCAGCCCTTCCTGGGACACCTCCAGGGATGGGCACTCCAACCCTCCCTGGGCAGTGCCAAGGCCTGAGCCTCCTTTCCATGGGGAAATTCCTGCTGTGCCCACCCTGAGCCTGCCCTGGCCCAGCCTGAGGCCGTTCCCTCTCCTCCTGTCCCTGTCCCCTGGAGCAGAGCTCAGATCTCCCCTGTGTGTCCCCTCCTGGCAGGGAAAGGTTGGGGCAAAACCAAACTGATGCAGCAGAGAGGGAAACCCAGGATGCTGCTGTCCCTGAACGCCACAAGCATGAGGCAAAAGGCCCTGCTCCTTTCCTCCCCCACAGTCAGTAGGATGCCTTGATTTACCTTTTATAGTTTTCAAATCCTGAGCTGCATT
>WBNO01022714.1:114739-148330 GCA_013400575.1 Peucedramus taeniatus | reverse complement strand
TCATCAGCTGCTCCTAAGCAGACCAGATTCCTGCGTTCCCAACAGGAGCTGAAGGCAAAATTTGAGCAGCAGCAGGGACTTGGAGGAGATGCAGATGGAGGTAAACTGTTTAATCTCTGAACTCTGTTGGCAAGTATATTGTATATAGTTGGTGAAGGAATGCATTAAATTGTAAAGAAGCTTTTACTCCAGCTGGTGCAAAACATGGAGTGCACTACACAAGAAGAAAATGTGTCTGAGGCAGAAACTTCATATGAAAGAATATCTTTTGAAATAGCAAATTCACAACTGCTGATACCACTTTCTGAGTAATGAGCCTTAGGTGGTGCTCTAGTCAAAATTTCGTGTCACTCTGCTTATATATTTCTCTCCTCTGGTTGCAGGAGATGATGATGAGGAAGAGGCGGTACCACAAGTAGATGCATATGAGTTGCTTGAAGCTGTAGAAATTCTCTCCAAGCTTCCCAAAGACTTCTATGAGAAAATAGTAAGCGTAAACTTAAATACTACCTGTTAATTCTTTGTGTAGCTGATGAGTCGTAAGAATTACAGGCAATTCTGCAATGTGTGCTTTAGTGCCACATGGATAATAACAGACTAGTGTTAGTAACATACGGGCTATCATAAATAAATAAAGTTGGATATAGCAGCAAGAAAGCTGTAATTTAAAGGGGCTGAGGTATGTCCTGGGAAAGAACTCTGTTTCATATTTCACTGCAGTTACTGATGTTGAACTGTAGGGAGACCTTGGTTTTCTCAGGATGGAATAAAGGTTCTTAATCTAAGGTCTGTGGCAAGTATGCTTCTCTAGAACTGTTTCTAATTATAGGTTAATGTAAATTATTTGCTCTGCAGGAAGCAAAAAAGTGGCAAGAAAGGAAAGAGGCTCTAGAGGCTGTTGAACTGCTAGTGAAAAATCCCAAGCTGGAATCAGGAGACTATGCAGACTTGGTGAAAGCTCTCAAAAAGGTAGTAAATAAAACTCAGAGTGCACATATAATTTAATATTTTTATAATTTATTTATATGATAGTTTAAAAGTTACAGTTGATATAGTATTCATGAGTAGAAAGTTACTAGCTGGAACAATTGTGGAAATAACCCAATCTGTGGTCCACTGATAATTGTAAGAAGTTCTTCCATTTCTCTGAAACTGATTTTCTCTTCAGGTTGTTGGAAAGGATACAAATGTTATGTTAGTTGCTTTGGCTGCCAAATGCCTTGCTGGACTAGCTACAGGCCTCCGAAAGAAATTTGGACAGTATGCAGGGCATGTAAGTAAGAGTATGTACTTTTTACTGGTTTTATTCATGCTGGACACCTTTTTTCCATTCCCTTTTCCCTGACAAGCCTTGGTATTTATCAAAGATACAATTTTTTGTACAATTTTGAATGCTTACCAACTTCTTAAAAGAGTAAGCATTGAAATACTTGCCTAGGTCTTTGTAGCTTAAGTTTGAAAGGACCTTCTTCATTCATATTCAGCAACATGAAACTTTCTGTTCCAATATAAGTCTTCTGTAGTAAGAAAATTTAATTGTTCTGCCAATAAATGAACTTTATTTACATTACCTTGTCCTAGAGATACCCCTACAGGAATGCATTTGTAGGCCACAGTGGAAAAAACAGCTTCTAAATCAGAGTTCTATTTAACACCTCCATGGTGTATGTTTTATGTTGGTTGGGTTTTTTGAATGTTGGGAGATGGTAGGTGGTGGGTGTTCTGTTTCCTTGTTGCCTGGGTTTTGTGGGGGTTTTTGTCTACTTTAAATAGCAAAAAAAATCTGAGATTTTTGGTACCAGAATGTTCTGGTGCTCCAGTTTAGTGCTGTTTGTTCTTTCCTATGGTGCTCTTCTCTTACCAATAGCTAATATCAGAGAATACAGGGAAGCCTAACCAGTATGTGGAAGCAAAGAGAGCTTTTAATAAGTTGCACTTCTCACTCGTTTCTCAAGCCTGTGTCACTGTGTTCTTTAAGCTGCTCAGTCAAATTTTTCGTGTGATATGCAAGAGTAATGGGGTTAGAGAAGTGATGTGCCTGGCTGCTGGTAATGTTGTCTCTGAATTGGGAAGTTGCTGAATCTCTCTACTTCAGAAACAGTCAAGTCTCCTGAACTCTGAACAACAGTTTGAACAGGCATTTCATTCTGAAAGCTGTTTGTAGTATAAAAATCATTCTTGAATCTGTTTTATAGTTGATTTCTGAAGGTTAACAGTGTTACAGCTCTGTAGCTATAAGCTACAAAGCTAGTGTTGAAAAAGCCCAGCTACTAAAACAAGGGTGTAGCTCTGTGGTTGCCAAGCAAATGGCATTGAGAAGATGACTTTTTCAATAGTGTAATGGCAGCTCTGAATTGCATAATCTCAGTACTCATTTTAGCAGTTCACTTGATTTGTTTGCTGGATTTATTTCCTTGTGAGGAAGATGCAGACTTCTCCTGAGAGTGGGCATTGAAGTGTTATAAAACAGAATTGTTGCTAGAATTGTATGATCATAAATTCTATTACTTAAATATAGGACTGCAATGCTAGTCTGCAATCTGTATTCTAATGAGAGTAGTGAAATCATGCACAGAATTGTATTTCTCACTATAATTGAGTACGTGTGCCAGCTTTACCTCCGACTGCATTTGTACCCCTGGATTAATTTTCTTTTTTCCCTCTCACATGGGCTACAAGTTCTAACTTCCATGCTAAAAAAATGCTCATTTTGCCTGTCAGCATTTTCTAAAGCAGAGGCTTAATGGTTTAAAATATCTCTTCCTTATGACTTTGTTCTCTATGGGGTGTAGGGGTATCTAGGACCTGCAGTAGCATGTATGATGGTCTTTGTGGTGCCATCTCTATTATCTGAAGGGTTTTTGAGTGTTGAAGTCTGTGAACTGGGAATTTGGAGGTTGCAGCCCAAGATACCGCCTGAGCCTAGGTCACAGTACATCACAAGGGGTTGGGAACCCATAGTCAGCTTCTGAGTAGAAAGCAAATCTATTTTTTGTTATGCAAGAATGTATAACTTTCTGTAAAGCATCTGACTGCTTCCAAACTATGAACTGTTATGTTTATGAAAATCTTGAAAATAGCCTGCTTTCCACAGTTAAGAGCCACATGTTTCTGGCTCAGTGACAGAAGTCCTTACTCTTACAAACCCCATACTAAAATGGACTTGTTCATATTACTGGCCCATCTGCAGTGTAGTTATTTTTACTTTTTTTTCCCCTTATTTTATTTATTTGGTTTTTTTAGTGGTGACTGTCTGAGCATCTAGACTAAGTAGAAATTGCTGTCAAATTCCAATATGGCATAGTTTATTGTCAGATGTGATTTTTCAAGGTGGTAGATCTGAAAAATATTGCTGCAAAGAGGATTCCAGTTGCTTTAGAATCATGATCTTGTCAGCTGTGGATCAGATGAGGGCTTCCTAATGAGCCATACTTAGTGCTGTCAGAAAGCTGGGAAAGAGGGGACAGGTTAAATGCCTTCTTGGATTCTTAGAATACAGCAGCACAACACCCTTTATGTTGTGAAATCGTTCATTTCCATTCTATTGCTCTGTATTCTAGCATAATTCCGTAATCTGTAATTATGAGAACTTGTAACAAAGGTCTGCCTTTTGTTATGAAATTGTCTAAAAATCTATATTTGTTAATAGAGTGACAGGAATGAGTTTAATATTGGAGAATAGTAAGAATAAACTAGTTCAGACTGCTGTTGTGTATTTCTGGAGAGGTACAGCGGAGATGTTTGAATTACTGGCTTCTCTGCAAAGTACCATGGGGTAGACTATCAGGCTTTGCAGTTATATTAGTGGAGAGGAATTTGACATTTTAGTTCCCTTTTCCATAGGTTGTTCCAACAATCCTGGAGAAATTCAAAGAGAAGAAGCCCCAGGTAGTGCAGGCACTGCAGGAGGCCATTGATGCAATCTTTCTTACAGTAAGTAAAAGTGAAAATTTCCCCATTGTCTGAGAATTAGTCTCGAACTTTGATTTGTTTTTCTCTTTACTGAAATAATGACTTTTTTATTCAACACTGTAGACCACGTTGCAGAACATAAGTGAAGATATTTTGGCAGTCATGGACAACAAAAACCCAACAATTAAGCAACAAACATCCCTTTTCATTGCAAGAAGCTTCCGACACTGCACACCTTCTACTCTGCCAAAAAGCCTGTTAAAACCTTTCTGTGCTGCTCTTCTCAAGGTAAAGCAGAAGGAGTTGATACTTCTCTGGCATTGACTTGAGCACTGTTGTTGTGAAACCTCAGATTGTTTGGGGAGAAAGACCTGAAGGTAGTACAGAGACCAAAGACTTCTTGTGTGCTATGTAGCCCTTAGAGTCAGTTTTGGCTGATGTTGAACTAGAAGGTGACTTTCACCTGAAGGAGAGCAACATGGTTTCCTTTATCTTAGCTTTTTGAAGCTGTAGATTCACTAAGTTTGTAATAGATTAAGACAGTGATTTACAACAATTATCCCAGACACTGATATCTCGCACACATCTAAGTTTTTTTTATTGTTTACTATGAATAAAAGAACAACCATCATTGATTCATACATAGCAGTGACACTAGAGCATTTATCAGTGTAAACGATAATGATGCTTTTTTCTTATATCAAACAGCCATTTCCTTGGTATAGGCAATATCCCTATTTTTAAAAATGGAGATTGCAACAAGATTACAGAACTTTAAACTCTTTATGAGCTTTCATGATGTCTAAAACATGAATGTTCAACCTCGTCTTGTGGAAAAAAAACAAAGATGAGAAAATGGCTGTATTTGAGAAAAAGTAGACTTGGTCAGTACATAGGAAAACAGAAGTGAAAACAGCCTTTTTCTTTCTGCAATGGAATGTCAAGGATTACTCTGTAGTAGATTTAGATTTTAAATAAGGGGAGGGGATTTGTATAGAAGTTGTTCAGATATGAGCCACAAGTCACATGACATAAAGTGTCTCTCTGCAGCATATCAACGATTCTGCTCCTGAAGTAAGAGATGCTGGATTTGAAGCATTAGGCACTGCTTTGAAAGTAGCTGGAGAGAAAGCTGTGAATCCATTTTTAGCAGATGTGGACAAACTAAAGCTTGATCGGGTGAGTATTCTTATAAAAGTAAAAAGGGCTCCATTTATCAGTTTAAGATGCATCTTAGGTTAGAGAAGGTGAAAGATGATGCTTTAGCCTAGTTAATTTCAGCAGAGATTTTTGAAGATGTATTTTTTACTTAAATGTTACTGATGTTGCAGGGAATCTGAGAACCTCTTCATTCTTACATAAAGTATCTGGCTGTATTATCTGTGAGGTGGGTTATGAGATTAGTTGTGGTTTTGGTTGGTGGTATATGGAGTTTTGTTTTCCTAACACTTCGTTGTCTGAAACAAGCTTTTAGGTCACAACCATATGGTCTAATTTTGTATTACTACATAGGATTTGGTATTAAAGACTTCCTTCCGAACAACAAAGTTGTTATACTTTTGCATAAGCTAGCAGGTGTGTTGACTGAATAAAAATTTTATAATTTGAGGTGCTCAGTCTTAGTCCTAGAGCATCTATGAGTATCACNTGACTGGTTAACCTTACTATTGAAGGAACACCAGATAAGAAAACCTTGGAAAGGAAACAACTTGAAGTCTTCACATTTTTTCCACTGTAGTCAAGTTTGAGCCACTGCTGGTAAAGAGACACTGTGCATCCAATTGTGGTCGCTAAATAGCTTCTTTCTACCTTCATCTTTTTTTTTCCTCACTGCTTGGCAGATAAAAGAGTGTGCTGAAAAGGTAGAACTGGTTTATGGTAAAAAAGCAGGAGGAGCAGCTGAGAAAAAAGAAGGCAAGCCTATTACTGGAAAGACCACTGCTCTTCCAGGGCCTGCAGGAGATAAAGAAACAAAAGATGCAGCAACCAAACCAGGACCACTGAAAAAAGCATCTGCAATGAAGGTGAGAGATTGTCTGAGATTGTCTGACAATCAGTTGTCTGTGATTGCATCAGATAGTTATGTACTGCACATCAAAGGTGGCCTGTTGAACATTTGCCTCCACTGAGCTATCACTGTCCTTTTGCAGGAGTAGGTGAGCCTAACAGCAAAAAGAATCTCTGACTTTCTGGGAATGTAATGAAATCTCAGCTTTTAATGATACAAACTGTCTTGTCACTTAAGACATTGTATTATGTCTTAATACCAGATTTTGATTTTGAAATAGTGATAAAAGACTGGAAGCATTCAGAGGAGCCTCAGATGTTGTAACATTGATGTGCTCTGTGATACAGTAATACTTGGCTGAAGTCAACATTTCTTGTAACTAGCAAGGCTGCTAATTAGGTTTTGGGTATTTTTTCAGCATCGTTTTTAGTTTGTTCCTTTGTAGATTTTGAAGTAATTTAAACTATTAGCCTGTATTTCTTCAATATTATTCTTTGGATTTTAAAAATTGACTGCAGTAGATGGTCTTTGTAATATACTACTTAGTTCTTCAGGTGGGATACCTGGAAGTGAATAGAAGAATAGATAAAATTTTTGAAGTCTGTTGGTACTCAGATAACCTAAGAAAGAGACACCAGTCACAAGTTTAGTATCTAACCAGTATCCATAGGAAAACATACAGATTAAGTTATTATTTCCTGAACTTTCACAAATACATCATTCTTTCCTTTTTCGTCTTCCATTTTATGTTTTGTAAAACGTGTAGTCTAAAAGCAATATATTAATTAAATAAGCTCTAGCTTATCTCTACCTGCAGTTGTTATGCTATCAGAGATATGTATTTTTCTGACATTAGAATATAGAAGTGTGGTATAGGAAAAACAGCAGTTCTTTTGATATCTTAGCTAGAGACCTATTTGATCTTGGCTAATTTGTTCATTTATTTTCTAGGCTGGGGTCCCACCAAAGAAAGGCAAACCAGCTACAGCTGCAGGTACAGGAGGTGCTGGGCCTAAAGGCAAGAAGGGTCCTGAGACCAAAGAAATCTTTGAGTCTGAACTCTCTGTGAGTATTCTGCTATTCTCTGAAATACAAAGCCCTCTGTAACAAAGATTGCAGCTCTGGTTAATCAGTTCTTCAGGTACTACAGCATTTTTAACAGAGGTTGTTTGTTTTTATTAGGGGACGGGAAAGCAGTATATCTAAATTTGTAACTGGTGAAATGGGACTTTGGTAAATACACCTGTTCTTCAGGCTGTTGTTGGCACCAGGCCCTTTAAGACAGTAAGCAATAAATCATGCTTATGCCCTTATAACAGGATATATTGTTGTCCCTGAAGTAGGAAGAGATGAAAAAAACAGTGATACTTCATATGTAATTTAGGACACGTTATTTACTGAAGGAGTCTGGTATTAAAAGCCTGAGAATACATTATTCTGGAGTTTACATTGAAATCTGAAGTGAAATAAAGTAATAATTAAATGAACTAATATGTTTTGTTCATATTAAATTACATTTCAAAAAAAATACTGAATTCTGCATGTTAGCTGACCATCTACCTTCTTTCTTGGTAGGGAACCGGGTAAAGTCAGGTATCTGTGGCTCAAACAGCAACAGAAAACCTATTAAAGCTTTTCTAGGTGTATCTGCAAGTTTTTTGGACTGTCAATCCAAACCATAGTTATATTTGTAGTGTTGCTTAGAGTGAATAATTACTATTGTGGAAACAGCTTATATTGTCAGTTATACAGTAGAAAATGAGAATACAGTTCTTGAAAGCGATGCAGACACCAGTGAAACAAGGGAAGTTTTTATCACTAAATAACTTTCATTTTCCATTTTGCTGAAATGGAGACAGAAGATAGGTCTTCTCCTGTATGCCCTCATCAGCTTGTGATTCGTTGTTGTCAGTGTTTATTCAGACTTGATCCAAAATCACCTTGCAAATTTTAGGTTACCTCTGCTTGATTCTTTAAGCAGATAGTTGGTATTCAAGATTATCTTTGACCATATGCAGTTTATCATGACTTCCAGAAATTACTTTTCTGTTGCAGTGTAATTTTAGCAGCTTTCTAAACCCATAAGACCCCTAAACTACAATCCATACCAAAATCTTTCAATCTACAACAGAACCCTATTCCTGTTTTGTAAATGCACTACAGAACAAGGGTCAGTCCAGTATGATATCTGTCCTTAAGGTTGCTGCCCTCCTCTGAAGGGACCCAGTGGAGTGTTAACCTTGTTCTCATCTGACTGCAGATAGAAGTATGTGAAGAGAAAGCTGCTGCTGTCCTTCCAGCTTCTTGTATCCAGCAGTTGGACAGTGGTAACTGGAAAGAGAGGCTTGCCTGCATGGAGGAATTTCAGAAGGTATGTTTGGAACAGTTGATAAGAGAGGCAATAGGGAAAGAGAAAACAGGTAATAATTTCTTTAGCTCTTTAGGCCTGGTGAGTCTCCTGAAATACTTACTGGTAGTAGTTGTATGTCAGCACTTCACATGGATTAAACAATACTTGAAAAAGCCAAATGGTTTATATGCTTTAAACTCCATAACAATGGTGGAGCAAGTATTTTACCTTAATGTAGACAGTTGTCAGTGCTTTTGTCAAAAATACTTGTATTTTGGTTGCGGTTACTTGGAGGTCTTTTTAAAACTCCAAGTAATTGTAAAGCTTAGTCTCAAAGATAGCTAGATTTAAACAAAAGGTTTTGCAACAGCTAGGCCAGATCTATTGCAAAGAAGTTCCTGCTGTTTGCATGTTAGGTAGCAATTGATTATAATCAACTATTTGCCAGTTGAAATTTTTATGTTTAGAGGCTTATACAGTACTAACTGTCTTCACAGCTAGTGCAAAGTGCTTCATGTAGTCACAAAAAAAAAAGCTTCAGCTGTAGATGTACAAGTATTTCATACCACTACACCAGTACAGTAATGACTGAGCTTTTAATATTTTAGTGGGAAAAGGACTAACTTCAGTTAGAAAGTGGTGACTGGCTGCACTGAAATGCTGCTGCAGAAGCCTGCTTTATTAAAATATTGCCATTTCAATTGAATGAATAAGCCTAACAACAGCTAAACCTCAGTCATTTAGATCATATTCAGGCTTAATCTCTGCTGTGTAGTCAACATTCCAAAATGAAAGCTGCATCATATACTTCATCTTAATTTTAAAAAAGCAGCTTTTTTGAGGGGCAGGTGGGCTGTTAGGGGATTTTGTTTGTTTTTAATTAAGTGTTAAGTTCCTAGGATTGGAATGGCCAATAGTGATTGTTAAGGACATTTGTTAATGAACATTAAAGGAGTAGTGATGTGAATGCTGTAGGTTAAATGTTGGTTCAGTACCTCAGACTCCTTTTAAAAGTGGCTCTTCAGGTAAATTATTATGCCGAGAATTTCTTTAATTTAATTCAGTATTAAGAAAATACTTTGAGGACAGTTGAAAATTTCTGTTTGAGTTTTGTATAATGTGTGACCCACTGGATAACTTAATGTTTATCTTTTAGGCTGTTGAGCTTATGGAAAGAAGTGAAATGCCTTGCCAAGCCTTAGTAAGAATGCTGGCCAAGAAACCTGGTTGGAAGGAAACAAATTTTCAGGTAATACATTATCCTTTAGTAACTAAATAATCCATTTCTGTTAATGTAAAGCAGTTTCCAGCTAAAAGGCTGTAAGTGCGTATGTCGCCGTGGCCACAGTTTTATCTGTAATCAATGAGAAAATAAACTCTCAAATTGGATTTTATTTCTGTTGAGAGTTGAGACTCTAGATGTCATCTAAGGTATCTAAAGATTGTCTTTAGATGTGTATGTATACATGTGCATATATGTAAGCATGTGTGTGTATATAAGTTCTAAAAGCAGATAATGGCAGCCCAGTATTATTGTTTGTGTGTGTATATATATAATAGTTTGTATTTGGGTGTGTACACAATTTTTGTGTATATTCACACAAAACACCTATGTGTGTGTACAAAATATCTGTGTGCATAAATGCTTTTACATATTCAAATATGTGTGTATGTGTATATATATATATGTGTGTGTGTATATATATATATACACAAATACAAATTTTGTGCATATTTTAGTATTACCCAAAAATCCATATAATTCTTATATGTATCTATAGATATATAGAATGAGGAAAAAATAGTCTAAAATACACAAAGACATGAGTAACTTTCTTACTGTTTTGAACATTGCAGGTGATGCAGATGAAACTGCATATAGTTGCATTAATTGCACAGAAAGGAAACTTCTCCAAAACTTCAGCACAGGTTGTGCTGGATGGTCTTGTAGACAAGGTTGGTGATGTGAAATGTGGAACTAATGCAAAAGAGGCCATGACAGCAATAGCAGAAGCGTGTCAGTTGCCATGGACTGCTGAGCAGGTGAGTGAGCAGAAAAGGTAAATAAAATCAGAAATAATATGTAGGGTGTCCTTTTGGTCTGAGGAGTAAATCCCACATCTTTGATTTTTCTCTGTCGCATGAAAGTGATATGTTTGTTCTGAAGATGCTTCCCAAGGCAGAAGTTAAAAATATATTCCTCCGAAGTTGAAAATAGAATCATAGGATGTTTTGAGTTGGAAGGGACCTTTAAAGACCATCTAGGTCCTCTCCCCACACCATAGGCAAGGATACCTTCTACTAGACCAGATTGCTCAAAGCTCCATCCAACCTGGCCTTGAACATTTCCTGGGATTTGGCAGCCACAACTCCTCTTTCAGTTCAGACCCATTCCTCTTTGTCCAACCACTGTATGCCCTTTTCAAAAGTTTTCTTGGAGGCCTCCTTCAAGTACTAAAGGGCCGCAAGAAGATCACCCTGGAGCCTTATCCAAGCTGAAAAATTTAAATTCTGTCAACCTTTCTTCATAGAAGAGGTGCTCCATCCTTTAAATCATGGTGGCCCTGCTCTGTACTCATTCTAACAGATCCATGTCCTTCCTATGCTGAATGCACCAGAACTGGGTGCAGCACTGCTGGTGGAGTCTCACAAGACCAGAGCAGAGGGAATCCCCTGAGAATCCCCTTCCTCACCCTGCTGGCCACACTGCTTTTGGTGCATCCCAGAACACCGTTGGTTTTCTGAGCCGTGAGTGCACATGGCTGGATCGTGTCCAGCCTCCTTGGAGGGGCTGGATGCTCTCTCTTGCGCACACTCTCTTCATTTATCCCCCAGCCTGTGTTCTTACCGGGAGTTGCCCTGACCCAGATGCAACACCTTGGCTTGTTGAATCTCTTCAGGTTTCCATGGGCTCACTTCTCAAGCTTGTCCACGTCCCTCTGGGTGGCCTCCTGTCCTTCAGATGTGTTAACTCCACCACTCATCTTATTTAATCTAAAACTTGCCCTCAGGAAGCCCTCAATCCTTTTGTCTGTCATTTATGACATTAAATGGCACTAGTCCTAATATGGATCCCTGAGGGGTGCTGTCTGTCATTAATGTCCATCAGGACTCTGAGCCATTAACCACTACCCTCTGGATGTGATCATTCCATCAGTTCCTTATCCACATGAGTCCACCCATGAAATCCATGTCTCTCCAGTTTAGAGAAGGATGTTGTGGGGGACCTTGTCAAAGGCCTGACAGAAGCCCAGATATATGGTATCTGTAACTGCAGTGATGTAGTTCTCCATCATAAAAGGCCCTGAGGTTGGTCAGGGAGGACTTGCCCTTGCTGAAGCTGTGCTTGCTGTCTCAATCACCTCCCTGTCCTCCATGTGATTCAGCACAGCTTCTTAGGGGGACGTCCTTCATGATCTTCCAAGGCACAGTAATAATGAATAATTATCTAATGCTTTTTTTTTTTTTTTTTTTAAGAAGCAGGTACAAATCCATTATAAAGGTGTCTCTGGCTGCCTTAAGTACTTCAGGAACTTCTGGTTCACTTCAGTTCCGTTTGTACCCTGCTACAGTGGCACAGTTGCTTTTTCCTTTTCTGTTACCCCAGCTTTTTCTTTCCACTTGCCCTGTGTTTTTTGCAGGTGTCTTCACTTATTGCAGTGTTTGATCAGCTGGTTTGCCAGTGAAAGTTTACACTTAACTCTCTTCTATTCCAGGTTGTGGCTATGGCTTTCTCTCAGAAGAATCCTAAAAACCAGTCAGAAACTCTGAACTGGCTTTCAAATGCAATTAAGGAGTTTGGCTTTTCTGGGTAAGTCTTTTAAGTAAATTGCTAAGAGAAATTTGAATGATAATGTTTCTAATCTGGAACTAACTCCATTTCCTTATACTCTGATGCTAGCCATGTTCTTCTAGCTCTTAAGTATATAACTGAAAGTATCTGGCATTACTAGCACAATAGGATGTGATTACACTGCTAGCTACTTTACTCATCACTTGATCTTCTCTGAAGAGCATTTGCCTTAAACTTAAGGTACTTATACGTGTGGGCTGGACACAGAGCTGTGGTATTACATGTTTATTACACTCCTACTTGAATACACCTGCACCCAACTGGACCACTATACATTTTATAGTTGAAAAAAAACCACACCAACTGAATCTGACAACCTGCAGAAGAGTACATAGCCAGCATGCCTGTTCATCTCCTTGGGAGACATTTTGAGGTTGATTACAGGTGCATGAAGTTTTAGCCAACAAAATAGCTGTTATTATGTCTGGCATTGTGAGTGTGAGAAATTATTTCTCCATCAGAACCAGGGATAGCATGCTTTAATTTTTAATCATTGGTCTTTTAACTGAATGTGGTCAAGCATGTATAGTAGAGTTTAGTCCTGAGAAAAAACATCTCTAAGCAGGGAAAACTTCAAGTATCACTTTATTTGACTACTTGGGCAATTACTATGCCTGTCTTAAGATATTTTGTGGCTTTTAATGGATAGTGACATTGATTAAGTCTGGGAAATAAACTCTTTAATAAATTCCACCAAAAATATATATTTGCAGCATGGGATGTGTATAGATGTGTTACTAGGACAGCAGTGTTTGAGGCTGCATAGATAGATAATATAGAAGATTCAGGAATTAAAACCTTCATTTATTTCTCTTGTAAATATCCTTTTGAAAATTGTGCCTTTTTCTGGAAGATCATGAGACTGCCGAACAAAAATAATTAAAAAAAAGACCCACGACAACAGTAATATACCCTCACCTTTATTGTGTAGTCATGTTTCAGGTATTTAAAATGTTTCTAGATTCATTCCTCAATATTTCAGTCCTAGCAGTCACATAGCTTATGTAGTTTAAGAAACTTTCCAGCTGTGATAATGGTAGGCTTTTGTATAAATTGTTTACTGATTGATTTTCACAGTAGGCTGTTTTCCAAACTGATCTTTCAGTAGTTATTTAAGCAGCTACTATCTACACTGTACCTGTGATGATATTTTATGAGTATACATGTCTTCTGCATCTAAGTTAGTTGTGTAAATCTGTCTAGGGGTATCTTTTTTATTTAACATACCACGATGATTTTGTTTGTTGGTGGTGCTGTTTCCTGTGTTGTGTTTTATTTATGGGAGACATCTTTTTTCCACAGATTAAATGTCAAAGCTTTCATCAGTAATGTGAAGACAGCTCTTGCTGCAACTAACCCAGTGAGTAAATTTGGAATCTTAGTCCTGAATTATTATCAGTCCTTAATTTGAAGACTGAGTGCTTTTTCCTCTTTCTGGCAGGCTGTGAGGACTTCTGCCATTACATTGCTGGGAGTAATGTATCTTTATGTGGGACCTTCTCTGCGAATGTTTTTTGAAGATGAGAAGCCAGCCCTTCTCTCCCAGATAGATGCAGAATTTGAAAAGGTATAAAGTGGAGCTCTCTTGTTACAAAGTGTCATTAAAGCTACTAAAGAAACTTCAGTAGGTGGAGTTTGTAGTAATATTGTCGTCTAACCCTTGGGCTTGTAATTGAACCAGATTTATAAGACGGTGCACAAAGGCTGCAAATACATTATGTGTAGCTATCTCAATAATATTTTTTTTTCATTATGAACTTTAAAAGTTCCAGGGTTTGTTTGAGTAGTGTAATGGTTTAGAAGTCTGCTGTCCTGACCCAGTGCATTCATATCATACAAGTAGTTTTATTTTTAATGTCAAATGAAAAATGGTGAAATTGTTGTTTTTGATTTTGTTGCTTGCAGATGCAAGGACAGACAGCACCAGCTCCAACTCGTGGCATTTCCAGGCACAGTGTGGGAGGTGGGGATGATGGTGAAGAAGAAGAACAGGAGGAGGTTGGGAATGATGTTGTGGATCTCTTGCCAAGAACAGATATTGGGTAGGTTTGTATTCTAGCACCTGAGGATACACTGCCATTGCAATTCAAAACTTTGTGTTTATAACTGCTTTCTAAGCAGAGATCTATGGTGTTAAAGCACTCAGATACTACTAGAGACATTACTAAGTAAACAGACACTTTACCTGTTTTTCTCTTGCAGTGATAAGATAACAGCAGAACTAGTGTCTAAGATTGGGGATAAAAATTGGAAGATCAGAAAGGAAGGTCTAGATGAAGTGACAAGCATAATAAATGAAGCCAAGTTCATACAGCCAAACATAGGAGAACTTCCAGCTGCTCTGAAGGGTCGTCTCAATGACTCCAATAAAATCTTGGTATGTTTTTCTAAATCCTGTTTCAGTTGTTTCCAGCCTAAATCGTAAGGTAGTCATGATTTCTCAGCCTTGCTTATTACTGTGTGGTCGCTTTCAATGTCATTAAACAACAGTTGGAAAATAGTGAACTGTGTGTTTCCAAATAATATATTTCCCTATTTTAATAAATATTTGCCTTTTTTTCATTTAAAAATGCTTCAAAAGAAAGGAAAAACTACCTTTACTCTGAATGTAATATAAGGAAATCTTAAAAGAATTTAACTAATGCCTTCATTTGTGAAGCAAAAGTGAATTGCCCCTTGTTTGAAAATATTTTTACTTGAAATTTAATTTGCTCAGAATATGGAAGTGTTTTTTGGTTTTCGGTGTGATGAATTTGAAGGCTGGAATAGGTTTCATTCAGCAGGCATTCTAAAGTGAAAGCTTAATATATAGCTTTTATATCTCTTTACCCTGTATAGCTGGGAGTTTTTGCACAAATGCTTGTAACACTTTTATTTAACAGCTTTTTTTTTTCCTGATGTGCAGGTGCAGCAAACACTGAGCATTCTTCAGCAGCTAGCAACAGCAATGGGCCCTAATATCAAACAGTATGTGAAAAATTTGGGGATTCCTGTCATTACAGTCCTAGGAGATAGTAAGGTAGGACAGACATCAAGATCTCTTTGCTTTTGTGTATCTAAGCTGTGCCTAAAAAGCGGTTGGTAGTTACAACTTCCTTGGAAGCTTACCAATTTTTTAAAACAAGTTCTTGCCTGAATGACAGCTTAATATTCAAGTATAAATATGTGCCTGAATGTATATTCAGATGTATTTCCTCCTTGTAACTAAACCCAGTGAAACAATCTGGCTTTTAAATTAATGTGGTAACTATGTGCATATTTCTGCTGCTGAAAGTACAGTATTTTAGACACTGAAGAGATTTGCTTGGTTCTTCTACAGGAAGTTTCCTGTAGAATTTTTAGTGTATCACTGGATTCCAGTATACATTGTTGTTGTCTTTGCCACTGTGTAGGGGACCTTTGAACTGTAGGCAGACATAGGATATTCACAACTGGCACTGAAGCTTGTATGAATAACATCAGTGTCGAGTTTGCCAGGATGCTGTGTCAAAATCAAGCTTAGGACCATGGGAAAGAGCTATTTGAAGCAATGGGTAAAGAGGCTTGGGAAGGTGCCAGTATCTCGTGCCAGAAGTCATGGGCAATTATCAAAGATGGCATACTTGAGCTGTCTCTGCTTGGAATGTGAGTAGGAAAAGGAGCAGCAGCTGGATCTACCTGTCCCAAGCAGTGGAAAGACTTGGACTGATTCTAGGGCTAGATAAAAGTCTCCTGGTTCAAATTGTTTTCTCTTTAAGAGTCTTCAAGATCTGAGATTTTATGTGACTGTTAAATTCTTCTTTCAACTTACCAATTATCCTGAGATAACAGCAAGCTCCTTTTGTGGAGTCATAGAACTTTTTAGGTTTGAAGGGAACCCTACAGACCATCTAGTTTCAACCTCACTGCCATAGGCAGAGACACTTTCCACTAGACCAGGTTGCTCAGAGCCCCATACTGGTAGGAGAGTTGCAAGTATGTGGTTTAAGGATAAGACCAATTGTGATTAATTTACACTGTTACTAAAATGCATAATACTGACATAACTTGTAAGCACTGTAATGCTGACGGAAGATTGTATGCTTGTTTGAACACTCTTACAGTGGAAATTTTTTTAAGTACTTCAAGTGCAAGATTTAACTAGTTTATCAGATTTGTCAAGTTTTTGAAGAGGATCCATTTTGCATCCTACTTCAGTATGTTTATAGTGGGCCCGCTGAGTAATTTAGGAAAGCAATCAGCTTGAAGCATGAGCGAAAACAAGTTAAATTTGGGTGATGGGAACCAAGGCCTTGTCAGAGAGCTGATGACCATGTGTTTATCTGCAGCACATGATTTGTTTCTTTTCCTCAATGAGATTGAAGATGGGAGAAGTTGGTAAAGCAAGGATGCTGACTTCTTGTTTACGTATATGCCTGGGTGTTACTTCTGCATTTAATATGGTTCATACTTAACTTAAATGAGTCTGATACATTATTAGCTTTCCTCAGAAATTCAGCCTACAGGAGAAGGTCGTATGTATAAAGTCATGTCTAGACTGGTAAAGTTTTAAAGAACCATGGTTGTTAAATATTCCATTTGGCTTCTCATAATTTCATATAGCTGCTTAAAAAAAGGATGCTGTTCTAAATTTTGCTTGGAAAAAACAAGATGGAAATTGGTAGGAATTGGAGGGCTCCCTCATTCCTGATTTTGCTCATGTATATCCTAAATGAGAGTGCCCTAATAGCGGGCTCCATAATCCACTTGCCTTGATTTATGAATGCGCAGTCTATTTTAAACACTATATAAGTCACTAACATTATTTTTTAGCTTCTTTGAGAGTTAGACTTTTCCAGAACTGTCGTCAATGAATGGTAGCATGTAAAAGTAATTTTAGAGATACACTTGCACTCCCTTTATTAAACTTATTTTTTAAAAAATTATGGTAGATAAGTATAATGTCTGATTTGGAGATTGCTGCAGCTGATATCATCACTGAAACTAAATTCTTCTGAATCTTAGACTTCTCAAGCTGCAAATAAAAAAAGAGATTCAAAGCCTGTGATGTGGAAGCTTTTTGGTTTCACAGGAAGGATGATTATTGCTTCTTCTGTTGTAATCTTCTGACCCCTCTTTAGGTTTATTCTTTCTAAATCTCGTTCTTGCTGCAGAATAACGTTCGTGCTGCTGCACTGGCAACTGTGAATGCCTGGGCTGAACAAACTGGCATGAAAGAGTGGTTGGAAGGGGAAGACCTGTCAGAAGAGCTCAAAAAAGAAAATCCTTTCCTAAGACAAGAGGTAGGCTTCTGTCAAGTAAACTTCTTATGTGTGTCAAATCAAAATAACCTTATATTCTATGGACTCTTTATCTGTGCAGACTGAAATGACATGATGCTACCATTATAAGGGAAAACAGGTAGATGTGTATTTGTTCTGACATAAAATTGTTAAACCTTAAAAGGCTAATCACAAGCTTTCCTCCTTCACGATAGCTGTCATTTAGACTTCAGAGCCTCTAAATTGAAACTTCTGTCTGTTTTGATTAGTGTTTAAAGAGCTAGCTTGTGTTGCTTCAAATTCACCGCGGAACAGAACTGGAGACATTAAAAAGAGTGGCTGAAATTCTGTTCCTTTCTTAAGGAAGAAGCAACCTGCAAAGAGACCAGGCTTAAAGTTTTAAGATAGTTGTGTGTTAACATGCTGTACTTAAATTTTAATTTTTGTAATTGCTGATATGAAAATTGATGTTGTTGAAGAATATTTGTCAAAAAATGTTTGTCCAAATTTTTGTTGAAAAATGTTTTGGTGGGTTTTTCCTACTTACATTGTAGAATGTAATGGTATGTGAAGGACTACTATTCATACTCTCGTGCCTTGACACAGCACTGTGAACACTTCTTTAAAAGCTTTTATTTTAAAATTTTCTTTCAGCTTCTTGGCTGGTTGGCTGAGAAGTTGCCTGCCCTCCGTTCTGTTCCTTCTGACCTACTCTTATGTGTGCCTCACCTGTACTCCTGCCTTGAAGATCGAAATGGGGACGTGCGCAAAAAGGCACAGGATGCCCTGCCGTTCTTCATGATGCATCTTGGCTTTGAGAAGATGGCAAAAGCCACTGGCAAGCTGAAGGTACTTCTGTTACAAAGATTAGGTCATGTGATCTTGAATGAGTGAATATTATGTCCTATTCACAGTCTCATGACATGCTGTCTTGAGTCATGTAAGCTTGTCTGCCTTGAGTATTTTCAGGGGGACTGAAAATAGTATCAGGAGCTGTGAGCTAGAGGTTTCTCTGCTTCAGAAATGATTACTGCCGTTACAGGCTTATTACTTTAAGAGCTTGATATTTATTCACTCTGCTTTTCTTCTGACAAAAATCTGCTTGCAGATAGCTTCCATACCAGTTCCTGTCCTGCTCTATGCATTTCTACTCATACTTTAATGTGATTTCTAGCAGTTTGGTTTGGGTTATGGACCCCTGAGTGATGAGTAGGCACTCCATTGATATCCAAAGACCTAGAGCACATTGCTGGTTTACATATTTCCCATAGATCTTGCAAAAGAAACTTTAGGAAAGATGTTTTAACTCAGAACAAAAGTATCTGAGGGCAATGATGTTTTAAGATGAGCATCTTCTGAGATGCTTAATAGAGCATGGATGGTTTCAAACTAATTTTGGTTTTGTCTGTAGCACGTTTTGGAAAGATTAGTGATAGACATTACTAAATTAATCACTTCTTTTTTACACTTTTTGTTCTCTAGCCAACTTCCAAAGACCAGGTACTGGCCATGCTGGAGAAAGCCAAAGCCAACATGCCAGCCAAACCAGCTCCTCCTGCTAAAGCATCTTCCAGAGTGGTAGGAGGAGCAGCTCCAGCCAAATTCCAACCTGCATCAGGTAACGTCTCTGACATTTTGAGAAATGAGTGAGAAAATGGTGGATTTTGAAGCTTTTTAACATGCCAGAGGAATAACATACTTAGCTGGAGAAGATGTATAGTTAGGGTTCTGGTCTTTCTTGCATTTGAATCAGCTTCCAGTGTAGGAGGGTGTTTCCTTTCCACACAGCCATCTGTCAACTGTTATTTGAAAACTTGAAAATATCTACTTGGTATTGAAGCTAGAACCAAGCTGGGCTAAAGGGGGATGTTTTTTCTAATACTAATCTGATTTCAAGATAATATTTTTTAAAAATGTTTTCATGTTATTTTTTTATCTGGACTATTTTTTTCAGTGGAGTTCACTGTGGAGCTGCCAGAATGCTTCTGTGATGGGATTAGGGGACAACTGATTTGAGGAATCAAACTGCTGGGGCTAGCTTGCCTGGTCAAGCCAGGTGCAACTACAGCTCTAGACATTAGACTGCACAGTATATATGTCCGCATTTTTTAATTGTTTTGAAAAATGACAAATTGCCTGACACACCATGATCTTAATTAGGAAAACTTTGTGTGCTAACATGGACTTCTTCAGTGGGTCTAAACTCTTCAGACGTGTGATTAAGCATATTTATCTACAAACAGTTTTTCTAATGTCCTAAGAACAGAAAACTGATAACCTAAAATGGGCTTCTAGATAACTTTAAATGGTCTATTGTTTCTGCAGCATTTGCTGATGATTTGGGGTCTAATACCATGGAATCCAAGCCCGATCTCAAAAAAGCCAAAGCAGGAGGACTCTCCTCTAAAACTAAGGTATGTTGATTGCCTTTTGTGTAAAATGAGTTTTCTGAAGTTAGTAGCTGTGGTTTGTTAATGTATTATAGGTAGAAGAGTGGAGTCCTTGCTACGGACAACTTTTATAAAAATCTTCATGTTTGTCTGAACTCTGAAATGACAGGCATTCCCATATCACTTCCCTGATCACTGCTTTTGTCATTACCTATTTCATTCCTAAAGTCCGAATTGTCAAAAATCACTCTTATGAGAAACTCAATCTGTTCTAAATTTTCCTGGCTTCTTTGATTTTGTGGTATTTAGAATTCATTCTTGCTATTCCAGGTCCAATGTTACACATGAATGTTAATTTTTATCCCATATATCAAAAGAAATTAATCTATGCCTTACAGTATGATGGGTAAGAAGTTCTCAGTCAAAAGTGCAAAAAGGGCAGGAGTATGCTTAAAAACATAATCTCAACTGATTACAGTCAATTTTTGATTAGGTTTTTCTGTTGTTTTGTGTTACAGTAATTTTTTTTTTGCTGTTAATAATAAAATTTGTCCTATGTGTATAACTAAAAATAACCCAAATTGTTCCGCAGTCCAGTTGCCTCCATTGTCTGAAGTAGTGCTGTAACAAGAACATTTGATATAGGTCCATATTCATGGTAAGAATGAGCAGAACAAACCTTGAAGGATGTTGTAGGTTTGCTGAAGTCAATGCAGTGTTCTGCCAGAACTCTGCTGGTAGAGTTAAGACCTTTGTTGTCAGACAGCTGTTTAGTCTTAAGAGTTTCCATTCCAAATCTTTTAACACATTTTCAGCAAAGACTTTTCTGTGGCTTATTTCCAGCAGTCAGATGTTAATAGCAATATGTCCAAGGGTAATGCCCGCCTGTCCAAAGCTAATACAAGCCTCAGCAAGGGTGGTTCAAGTCAGACAAAGAGCCAGTCTATCAAACAGGTACCACGCTGGGTTTTAGGGATGTGTGTGGGCGACTAGCACACTGGGTTGAGAGTGGTGTGTCATAATTCACAGGGTACTACTGTGCACACTGTCATGGGTAGTGCTTCCACAGCAGCTGAGCACACACTTTAAAACTTCTAATCAACATTTTCCTTTCAGCTTCTCTCTGGCTCTTGTGCACATAGACAGCATGAGGGTGGCAAATATCTAACACTTGCAGCTGCTGGGACTGAGGCGTATATGTGGCTGATGTTACCTACTAATACCTTGCTTCTTTCAGGGCGTACAGGGAAAGAAGGTGCTAAGCAAGCCTATTCTGAAGGAAGACGATGATAAATCTGGCCCTATTTTTATCATTGTCCCAAATGGGAAGGAACAGAGGATGAGAGAAGAGAAAGCTCTGAAGGTGAGAAAAATCAGAATGTGTTCACAAGTTTTCAAGTGGAGGCTTTTAATGCATACTTTAGTTTTTAATTTAGAATTAAACATACTGTGGCATGTGTTAGCCACTGTCCATCTCTTGGATTCAACTCTGATTCTTGAGTTGAATTTCATACATCAGTAGTGGGCTTACTGTGGTAATCTTTTCTGATTTTCAAATTTTGTGCATTTATACACTGTCATAAAAACCTAAGGCCTTTTTACATTTTTCAAGTTGTGAAGTATCATTAAGCTTAGTCAAAAAACACAGGTACAATGTCAGAGTTCTAGGGTACATTGCAAATGCTTTAATATACTTATTTTGAGCAGCCCCACTTAACAATTAGTAGGGAAAATTCTATTAGTGAAAACAGACATGTTATTTGTAACTTTCTAGTAAGTAGGCCTATCTGGAGCTTAAAAACAGTAACTTTAAGTGATAATTATTAAGATAATAGCGTAAGGATAATCAGTCCATATGAAGAAAACTTGTCATGTAAAAAAAAAGGTGAGCAAACACCACTGATTTTTTCATTACTTTTTGGCAATAAGAAGGCTTTGAAAACAGATTCTAAAGCAGAATTAAAAGATGTTCGGTCAGCAGCATCTGTCAGGAAGAAAAGGTATTGCTTGCTGTGAGTTCTAAATGCTGCCTTTTACAGGTGTTAAAGTGGAATTTCACTACTCCCCGTGATGAATATATTGAACAGCTTAAAACTCAGATGTCCACTTGTGTGGCCAAATGGCTACAGGATGAGATGTTTCATGCAGACTTCCAGCACCACAACAAAGCACTGACTGTTATGATTGAGGTGAGTTTGGATCTGTGGTAGATGAGCCTGATATAATTACTCTCTCCTATGAAAGATACAGCTTGAATTAAAATCAAATAGAAATTCTCTGAGGAGCCAGGGGTCATTGTTCTGTGTAGTTGAAACCTGAACATACATAGAAGCAATTTTCAGAGGTATGATGAAGTTGGTATTAATACTGTTTCTCAGGAGAAGGGAAAAATTCCTCACCAGAGACTTCTCTTAGAATTTCAGAAAGCCATATAAGTTAAAAGTGAATATGTATGGTTTTAAGAATCTACCAATAAATGTAGATTCTTACCAGACATAGCTTAGCTTATTTTCTTTTTCTTATTTTCTTGTATATGTATGTTTCATTTATGTAACTTTTTTTTTTTTTAACTTCCTTCAAGCACTTGGAGAGTGAAAAAGATGGAGTCATCAGCTGCCTGGATTTGATCCTAAAATGGCTTACCCTGCGGTTCTTTGATACCAACACAAGTGTTTTGATGAAAGCACTTGAATACCTTAAATTGCTTTTCAATTTGCTGAGTCAAGAAGAGTATCACCTCACCGAAAATGAAGCATCCTCTTTCATCCCATATCTTATCCTAAAGGTGCAGTTTGTTTTACAGAAACTAACATTATTTTTCATGAGGATTATGGTAGAATACCATCAAACATTGCAATATGTTCATTCTAAATATATTGTGAATGGAGTTAAATCCAGTTGGTGGCTTGTGTGAGATTCAACAGCCCATGTTTTTTTAACCTGGAGATAAGGAGGCTCAGGGGAGATCTTAGTGCTCTTTATAAATACCTGAAAAGGAGGTTGTAGTGAGGGTGGTGTTGGTGTTGTCAACTAACAAATGAATAGAATGAGAGTAAAAGGCTGCAAGAGTTTCTAGGGGAAGCTTACTTTGGATATTTGGAAAAATTTCTTTACTGAATGGGTTGTCCATCACTGAAATGGGCTGCCCAGGGAAGAGGTTTTAGTCTCCATCACTGGAAGTATTTAGAAGACATGTAGATGTGACACTTGGGGACATGGTTTAGTGGTAGACTTGGCAATGTGGGTTTAACAGTTTGACTCAATAATGTTAAGGTTGTCTTTTCTCACCTTTATGATTCTATATTGTGTATTTCCCCTAAAAGCCATTGACAAAAAGAGATTTTGCCTTGAGAATGATTCTGGCTTTCCTAAGACTATTTAGAATAGTTGAAAGTATCAGGAGACTGTAAAAAATATTCTGGATTTCTTCCCCTCTTTTTCATTTTTTTAACATTAATTTTCCATTAGGTAGGAGAACCGAAAGATGTCATCCGTAAAGACGTACGTGCCATTCTGAACAGAATGTGTCTCATCTATCCGGCCAGCAAGATGTTCCCTTTTATCATGGAGGGGACAAAATCAAAAAACTCCAAACAACGTGCAGGTGGGAAATGGCCTGTTGATCTGCATGTGTGCAAAGTACTTGAAATTGCTTTGGTTTGCATCTTGAAAAACCCAGCATAAAAATGTTGGGTGGGATGTGAGATTTGCATGCACATGACATTTTATGCAGATGTTTTTAAGTGTTTAAAGGATGTGATTTTCAAGTAGTATCATATTGCTTTTTTATTTTTTGGTGTCTTTGTACTTTCCAAAGACAAGTAGCCTCTTAAGTTGCTATGACTATTATGAGTCTCTTGAGTAGGCTCGTTTTCTTAGTGAAGCAGTGCTGGGGAGAACAGTGACAATAATATTTTCTTACTCGCCAAGGGAATCAGTTAATCTGATCAAGAAATGTCTCTACACTATACGTCTGTCTCACCACAACTAATGTCTGTAATAAGGTTGTGACATTCGTAGTTCAAACAACTTCCTGGTTGCTTTGAGAATATCTTATCCTGGTATAAGCAGAAAGTTAAATTCTATACATAACATAGTGTTGCAAGCTCACAACTGTTTACCTGAATGTGATGCTAACAGTAACATTGCTCATACATGGTTATGGGAAATACTTGAAGTGTATAAGGGTGACTGCTGACAGCTTTTAGATACTATCTGTGAAGTAGTCTGCTGTAGTGTACTATTGATCCCATAAATCACCTGGAGTATATCTATCCTCAGCTTTGCAATTGGCAGTTCTCTACATTGAATGTTCAAGCTGTGCAAGCAACACAAGAATTGGGAGGGCTCTCTTCCCAGCAGCTTTTAAGTTGTGCATATGTTACCTTGTTCTTTTAGAATGCTTGGAAGAGCTTGGATGTCTGGTTGAATCATATGGCATGAATGTATGCCAGCCAACTCCAGGGAAAGCCTTAAAAGAAATGGCAACTCACATTGGTGACCGGGACAACACTGTGCGCAACGCTGCACTGAACACCATTGTGACTGTCTACAACGTCCATGGTGACCAAGTCTTCAAGCTGATTGGAAATGTCAGTAGAACTGGAAATAAGTTTATGGGGGATTTGGGTTTGCATGCTGTGCTTGGTTTGGTTTGTGGGATTGTATGTTTGGGGGTTCGGTGGTTTGGTTTTTCTTTCCTTACACTTTTGTAGGGGATTAGCGCTGTTCTGCTTGTGATTGGTCATGGTACATCTTGCTGTTGGCATCAAGAGCATTTTGTTGTTTTGAAAATAATTTAGTGCATCATAGATCCTCTGTTGGCTATTTGGTTAATCCCAAATTGTAGAATATATGAAATCATAGAATGGTTTGGAAAGGGACCTTAAAAACCATTTAGGTCCAAACCCCCTGCCATGGGCAGCGACACTTGAGCACTTCCAGGGACTGCCTATCCTGTTTCATTCCCTCAGTCATTCTCACAGTCGAAAGTTCCTGATGCAATCTAAATTTAGCTTCTTTAGTTTTAAAGTAATTACCACTTTTCTATCACTGCATGCTCTTGTTAGAAGTCCCTCTCCATCTTCCTTGTAGGCCCCTTTTAGGTACTGGAAGACTGCAATGAGGTCTCCCCAGAGCCTTCTCTTCAACATGCCCCTAGTCCCAACTCTCAGCCTGTTTCCAGTAAGAGAGGTGTATATAACCTGGATGTGCATGAATGAAAAAGAAAACTGGAAAAAAAAAAAGAGAAGAATACTGACTTTCATGGCAATTAAATTGTTTATGAAACATAACTTGCCTTATAGTCAACTGTACAAGTAACACATCTGACTCAGAATATTTGGATAACTTATTTGGCAAAAAAAGGCTAGTTGTTGAGGCTCTGATAAGTTCTCAGCTGTTTTTTTTATTAAGTTGCTTGATCTGGTGTTCATATTGAATTACGAGTACATTGAACAGGACAACTGTCAGAAGAAGTCTGGCTTCTGTGGCAGGGTCCAGAGTGTTCAAGCACTGCCTGTTCTGCTAATAGGGAATATAGAAAGGTGGGTGGGGTGTTTTTTTCTTTAGGGTTTTTGCAGCAACAAGTGCAACAGTTATGAACATGGGATAGTACCATAGTTTGAATTCAAGATGAACTGTTTCTTGAAAGTTATGTGGGCTAGAAATAGGTGTATTCTGTATTACAGCTTGTCAATGTGGGTTAATAAGCTCTTGAAGTAGCACCTGACAGTCCAGAGTGTCCTGGTGAGTTTGCTGCTAGGAGGTAGCATTGACAGTTCCCACCTTCATATTAGAGAACTTCAGTCTGCACTGATAAGTATGGTGTGAATCCTGTAGGTGACTGAGATTTCTAAAACCCATACAACTCAGGATGAGTGAAAGCATTGTGTGTTACAGCTTTCAGAGAAAGACATGAGCATGCTGGAGGAAAGAATAAAGCGGTCAGCCAAGAGACCCTCTTCTGCTCCAGTGAGACAGGCAGAGGAGAAACCTCAGCGTACTCAGAACATCAGTACCAATGCCAGCATGATGCGCAAGGGACAAGCTGAGGACATGTCCTCCAAACTCAAGTATGTAATGTTACATCATGATCTCTAGCCTGCATAAGTGTATGTGCTAATATGTCTGACAATGTCATTTTAGTTCTTGTATCATCATCTTCGCATGTTGTGAAAAATGGCCAAATAATATAAATCTAAATGTCTTAAATTTTTTTGTCTTGTCTGTCTTGAAATCTTTCTAAATGGTCTTGTGCCTTTTTTCACTGCTTCTCCATGGACAGAATTATGTATCGCACTTATAGGATGTAAGTACTGCCCACTAACTCCTTGGTAGCAAGGCTCTTGTATCTTTCAATTTTTATCCTAGCCATCCCTTCCTGAGGGTGATGGGTTTGCCATGGCTAGTTCTAGGTTATTTACAGGTCTCTGAATTAAAGAAAAGAAAGAAAACAGAAATACAGGTTTCTGTCAAGGTGACTGTAGATCAGGCTGCAGACAGACATGGCACTTCCACATTAAGCAACTGTTCAAAATATTGGGAGAACTTTTAATGTGTTGCACTAAACTTGGTATTTGTTGGACCATGTTCTAGTTGTGTTAGACATAAAGCATAGAAATGGAAGCACAGAATTGTAGAACTTGGGGCAACAGTACCCAAAACAATAAGCTCAGAAACTCTTCCTAACGTGCTCATTATTTTAGAATAGAAATCTGTGCTGAGAACTATGTATTCAAATATTTCCTTGAAAAATCTGATATGCAGCATAGGTCATGTGGGGATGCTGTGAGTCTTAGATTCAGAGGAGCTTGTGCGGTTGCTCTGTACATGTGCATCCTGTCCATTATTTAAAAAAGGCAAAAAAAGCCACTCTAAAGTTCTGCTCCTTTAATAGTACGGTAAACTGTGCTAGTTATCCCAAACCATGCATACCTGGCACAGGTACTGGGCATCTTGTGGCTTACAAGAGAAACTAGGAGGACAAGTTAAGTAGCAGCTGCTCTTCTGGCCCACAGAAGTTTGTTTTACTAAGGACTACGGGAAAGGCAGAGGGAGTTAAGGGGCTCGAATATAATCGGAACTGCAAAACCTTGTGTTAATTAGTATGAGAGCTTTAGGGCTACCAGTGGATGCTAGTGCTAATATTCTTGCCTCTTAAACTGAAACTCTCTCCTGGTTTCTGTAGCCAAAATCGCAACATGGGCAGCCACTCCGAGACAGCACATACAGTTCCACGGGAATTTCAGCTGGATCTTGATGAAATTGAAAATGACAATGGAACTGTCAGATGTGAGATGCCAGCACTTGTACAGCACAAACTAGATGACATCTTTGAGCCAGTCTTGATTCCTGAGCCCAAGTGAGTTTAGTTTAACACCTAAGTGAAATCAGCAGGGCTGCCTAAAAAATATTTTGAGAAGGTGAATTGATAGTGCTAGTTTCTACATTCAGACTTGTTTTCATAAGAGGGTAATGTCAGATAATTTGAAGAGATCGCAAAACAAAGGTCTGTTGTTCTCTTCTGAAATCTGGAGAGCAGTTATTTTTAATGAAAATCATAAGTTCTACTTAGGCATTTTAATAGTTAGAGGATATTGAGTTTGTAAATGCATCATTAGTGTCTTTACAAATAGTGTAATAGACATGGTAAAAAGAAATTATTCCTTCCTTGAGAATCCTCAGTGAAGAAGGAAATCCTTTTCTGTTGTCTCTAAATCATCATTGAAATACAGCAGTTAAGTGTACATTAAAGTAGCTCTCCAAAAAGTAATGAATCCTGTTTTCAACCCTTTAGAATCCGTGCTGTGTCCCCGCACTTTGATGACATGCACAGTAACACAGCTTCTACTATCAACTTTGTCATTTCCCAAGTGGCCAGTGGTGATATAAATACAAGCATCCAGGCTCTGACACAGGTAAGTGAATTAAGGTAGCAACTAATCACACTGTACCAGAATTTGCCTGCGAGAGTGATGAGTTGCACTGTGGTGGAGCAATCATGTCAGGTGACATGGGCTCTGCTCAGAATCTCCCTGATGACAAAACTAAGTGCACAGGGGCCATCTGACTCGCTTTAGCAATAGAAATTCCACTTGAAAGATACAGAATAAACTTAATGCTTTTTATTAGTGCTTCTGTGTTATATTTTTGGTTTTGTCAAATTATTTGTGCTATGAGTTTGTAAAAGCCAGTTAGTCAGTGAGACTTAACTTTTAAGTTTGAACTGCTTTAGAGATCCTTATCAAAAGGATTGTCTTGCCCCATAGTTTTTGCATGGGTTTAGGGTGGCTTTAACTACTTAGAAGTTTTTTTTGTCCAGAAGATTTCATAAAGTGACAAATTCCAGAATCTATAATGCAGCTGTTGATGTTTTCATTTGTGTATGGGAAAGGATTGCAGTTCTCTAAAATATCAGTAATTGACTGTGTTTGGATTAACAATACAAATCTCTAGCTACTGATTTTGGGTGAAAGCTTAGAATACAACTGCCTTGACAAATTGATTGGTCAGGGCAAAACCTTTCCTAGAGAAAAGTATTTAGATTATTGTTATTTTGCACTGTTTGCATTATGTTGACTTTACTAGAGCATTTTGTTTTTATATCTTAGATTGATGAGGTACTCAAACAGGAGGACAAAGCAGAAGCTATGTCTGGCCACATTGACCAATTCCTAATAGCCACATTTATGCAGCTCCGGTTAATCTACAATACACACATGGCAGATGAGAAGCTGGACAAAGATGAGATTGTCAGACTTTACAGCTGTATTATTGGGAGCATGATCACGGTAAGGCTTGCTGTAAAACATAAGGTGAAGAGCAAATAACTTCTGTGCAGAAGTTGTGGGAGAATGGAATGTCTGTTCTGTACGTAGGTTAGCTTGCTTCTGAGTTTTTCTTACGAAGGTTTGCTGCCAACTGCTCATCAATGCACCTTTTGAGAGTAGGTGGGGAACAAGAATTTAGGGAAGAAGGTCTTTGCTTCTGCAAAATACAGCCACTAAGACCTCTATTAGGCTCTGTTTTTACTATTCTTTACCTTCTGAGTGCTGAGTTGGTGGCCTGAGTATTTTCAGAAGTCACTCAGTAGAAATAACCTCCTTCGTAGTTGTGTTTTGACTGTTTTTACTTTTGTGGGAAACAGGGAGATGTCATGGTTTGACAGTGTAGTCTAGAGAAGTCCCTATACTAAAGGATCACAGCAGGGAAAACTAACACTTTGTTCAATCTGTAGCTATTTCAGATAGAGAGTCTGGCTCGAGAGGCATCCACTGGAGTGCTTAAAGACCTAATGCATGGTCTTATTACATTAATGCTGGATTCTCGGGTTGAAGATCTTGAGGAGGGTGAGCAGGTCATCCGATCAGTCAACCTCTTGGTAGTGAAAGTTCTGGAGAAGTCTGACCAGACCAACATCTTGAGGTAAGTAATGAAAAGTGCACAATTACTGCTCTTCTTTACCTATTCTCTTATGTTCCTTGAATGGCTGAGTTTGTTAGTCATTTTGTAAGCAAAGATCGGTGTCTGTAGAATCATCCAGCTAGCTAATAAAGAATTATCACTGATTGTGATCAGAATTTGACTGCACAGCTAGAGAGAGGCTAAACAAGCCACCTTAGTATGATTCTTTGTGCTTTGAAGTTCAGCAGACTGTCTCTTAAATCCTTGTAACATGCTAGAAAGAAAGAAGGAAAGAGCTGTTACACATCTGCTAACCCCAGTCTCTGGTATTCTGTGGTGAGTTGGCATCTTTTTTTTCTTGTGTATAGCACTATTTTTGTGTAACCTTTATAAATTTATTCCTTCTAGTGCTCTGCTTGTCTTGCTCCAAGACAGTCTTCTAGCAACAGCCAGTTCTCCTAAGTTTTCAGAACTTGTCATGAAGGTGAGCCTGTAGTAGAGATTTTGAACTTATGTGATTTATCTGAATCATCTTACCTGAAAGAAAAGATGGAGTTAAAAAAATTAGTGTCCATAACTTGATATATTTCTTATAACTTCTATAATTCTGATATTACTACATGTCACATACAAGGACTTTAGGAGGGAGCACCTAAACACCTCTTAAAAGTTTACAGAAACTTGTGTACCCTAATACAAACTCCATACAGAAGTGCACAATCACGTGCTGGGCTTGTTTGCTTGAACACCGCACTATATTATGGATTCAAACAGTGCCAGGCTGGAGCTGACTTGTATCCTGTCATCCTTGTGGTTGTATTGACAGGTAAAGTGAACAGGCAAACATCTGCATTTAAAGCATGAGCATGATCTTTTCTTACCATACAACACCCTTCTGTAACTGGTATGATTTAAAGACAGCTCAGGCGTTCTTAATGAGATTAAACCTAAAGAACTTGTGCTGTGTGTAGGTGTACATAGCATATATATATATATTATCTGCTGAAATTTCTTCACACAAAACGTTCAATCTCCAGTTATAGGTAGAGAAATCAGTACCTTACTTATGCATCAGCGCTAAAGAAAGATCTGGATACTGTACAGCCAGTTACAAAGAGAAAGTACGTACCAGCGCAAATATAGCTTGAGCAGCAGACACAGTGCATGCCTGTATGATGTGCTAGCAGAGTGAAGTGGCTCAGTGATAGTGTTGTGTAACTTCTTATATAATCAAGTGCTTCTTTCTTGAGTTGTCTTGCTTTAGTCAGCCTCTCATTCCAGTGTCTGTGGAGAATGGTGCGTCTTCTTCCGGAAACCATTAATAGCATCAATCTGGATCGGATTCTGCTGGATATCCACATTTTCATGAAGGTCTTTCCAAAAGAGAAGCTGAAGCAATGTAAGAGTGAGTTCCCTATTAGGACGCTGAAGACTCTGCTTCACACCCTGTGCAAGCTGAAAGGGCCCAAGGTCAGAGAAATCACTAGTCATGTATTTTTAAACTGGATGTTCATGCAGTCTTCAGATTATTTCCTTTTTTTTCCTTTTTTTTTTTTTTTTAATTCCCTTTTTTTTCTTATTTTAGATCTTAGATCATTTAACAATGATAGACAACAAAAATGAGTCTGAGCTAGAAGCTCATCTTTGTAGACTAATGAAACACAGTATGGACCAGACTGGAAAAGCTGATAAGGATACAGAAAAAGGAGCTTCTCGCATAGTAAGTAAAGAAGATGAGTTGGCAGGGGAAGGGAGTGTAAAGCAATTTATTTAAGAAACAAACTTAATTTTGTGTTTGTGAAATATCAAGTAGTAATTCCCTTTTCAACATGCAACTAATGTTGGAAATACTCTTCTAAAGTGAAATTTTCATTTACAGCTGTTTTGGGAATTTGTTGTGTGTGTTTACCTGAGTACTCTGTGCATATCGCAGGATGAAGTACTCTGCAGGAAATTCAAATGTGCAGCAAAAGTTTTATGCTGCATGGTACTGCATTTGATCTACTAAAAGTTAGCCATATCCAAAACAGGTTTTAAACACTTCTGAGAAGAAGTCCTACAGCTTCATGTTCTTGCTTACATTCTATGTATAAATGGCTATGTAGAACCCTGATCACTTCAAGGTTTTCCTCATCTCAGAAGCCCTGTATCCAGCTATCAGGTCTGAGGGTGTCATGGGTTTGTCTGGTTTCTTTTTGGTTTTATTAACTTCGTTTTAAAAGTCTCCTTTTGTTTATTTATTTAGGAGGAAAAGGCTTCGAAAGCCAAAGTCAATGATATTTTGGCAGAAATATTTAAGAAGATTGGTTCAAAGGAGAACACCAAGGAGGTGAGTGCCCCCTTCCTGCAAGAAGGAGAGCATGATACACTAGAATGGTGTATCAGCAGCAATTGTAGTAATACATAGCAACTCTTCCTTCCCAGGGTCTGGCAGAACTGTATGAATACAAAAAGAAATATTCTGATGCAGACATTGAGCCCTTCCTGAAGAATTCCTCACAGTTCTTCCAGAGCTATGTGGAAAGAGGCCTCCGACTGATAGAAACAGAACGGGAAGGGAAAGGACGCATTGCTACTTCGACAGGTACATGCTATAGCAAAACTGATTGGTTTGTGAGAAACAGAGATAGAACAGTTACAGGTCTCCTGGTAGAAATTAATATTTCCATACATTTATGGATTTCTGAAGCAAGCCAAGTATTTTCTTGCTGCTTGAGTTGCTTCACGAGGCAGCATTTGTAGGGAGTATGCATTCTTTGTTTACAAAAACAGAAGTTATAAACACACTAAATGTAGAAAGGATCTGAAAGGCTTGGCAAACGTGTGGTTCTAATCCATATCCTGTAGTGTGGGTTGAACATTAGCCTATTTCATGTGTCTGGTATCAAGAATTGGTTCTGCAAGGTATAAAGCTGGTTTAAAACAGCAGCAGCTGTCAGATTCTCCTTTTACTTTTTTACTAAAAAACATACAGGATGCTTTTAATAGTATTTTATGTGGAATTGGAAAGCTTATTTTAAATAACATAAACTGTTTCTGCAGAATTGTGATTAATTGGATGAATTACTGTAAAACTATTTGTTGCTGAGTCTTTTCATTGCAGATAAATATGAAGGAGTATTTAATGAAATATTAGGGAAGGAATGTGACAAATTATTAGCTGACAGTAAAAGCTGATACACAGTCGAGCAAAACTACCTCTAACCTTTATTTCTTAGTCGTTTCATAGTGTCCTGTGAAACTTGAGCCTTTTTTCTACTACTGCTCCTTCTTCTATTCCTGTATTGTAGATTCCTTTAGGAAGATGGATGATATGAGGTTCTTTCAGAACTTCCTAAATGTGTCCACCTATGTAGGACAGAAAATTCTACCTTGCATCGTGAAAGTCTGTACAACTGAGAAATATTAGTTCAGCAGTTTTCAAAACCAAATTTACGTGCCACAGTTGTCTTTTTTTTTTTTCTTCCCTAACTTTAGGTCTGATATAGTAAAACATGCTGTTCCGTATTGCAACAGTGCTTTATTTAGAATAAGGTATAGATGCTTAACCTTAATTCTCCTTTTATCTATTTTAAACACCCTTGTAGTAAATTAGTGAGAACAAATCCTTGTCCATGATAAGTCTTAGAATTTGCAATTCTTTTAATAATGGAAAAGTTTTTTTCATCATATAAATTCCTTTTCTAGTCTCTTGGTAGGGAAGCTTTAAAAATCTTGTTATGTGCATTCCAGAAATCACTCTTAGAGACTGAGTTGGTATAAAAAGCTTCAAGTTGCACAAATGAGAGATAAAGAGGGGTTAGAATCAGTGGTAAGCCCAAAAGTACAACTAAACTAGAAAAAGACAACTCCAGGTATTTCCCACCTTGCCAGTTGCTCAGTTCTCCCATTGGACATTATGGTCACTGCTGGTGCACATCAGCATCTTCCTCTCCCTGCACTGTTCTCTTCAGTGGAGAGCAGTGGCTTCAGCACTTCTAGAGCTGCTCTGCAGCCACTGCTTAAATTTCCCCCTTTCTTTTCTTGGTTTTCATTTGTCACTTTTGCAAGGAAATGAAAGGCCAGATATATCCACACTAGCAAATGCAAATAGCTAGCAAATAATAGGTTGGTTAATTCTTCATCATTTTCATCTTATTTCAAAGAACTGACCAAAAGGTTTGCACTTTTCTGATGTTTTAAATTTTTTAACTGTCCTCCTTCCTTCCCCTCATCTTCCAGGAATTTCTCCTCAGATGGAAGGAACATGTGTTCCTGCGTCTACCCACACTGTATCTTCATCTATAGGAAACACAAATGGGGAGGAAGTGGGGCCTTCAGTTTACTTGGAAAGATTAAAAATTCTCAGGCAGCGTTGTGGCCTTGACAACGCAAAGGTATTGTACTTGACAACACTTGTAAATCCCCTGGGGAGGCACTTGATTTGCACTTAC
>WBNO01022714.1:92694-114720 GCA_013400575.1 Peucedramus taeniatus | reverse complement strand
TTTAAGAATTCAAATGCCAGAAGGCAGATTCCAGTCAGAATTTATGATCTTTCATTTATAATGCATGTCCTAGCTACTCACTGCATGTCACTATATCTAGTATAAATGGCTTTAAACTCATTACTTGGCCAAGTAGGCTTACATTTCAGTCCATTCTGCATTGCTGGTGTTATGTTTAGGTTGTTTCTACAGGCCTGTAAGCTTATTCTCTTTCCTTGCTGAGAAGTTGAGTTCTCAGAAAGGTTCAAACAACAACTTGTTCTCTAAAAGTTAACACCTCAGAGATGAAGGATGTGGAAATTCTAGACTTTCTGCTCTAAAACAACCATGAGAGCTGATAAAACTTTGAAGTTTTATGTATTTTGGGTGTATGGATACTGAGGTGCAAGAATGCTGAATGAGCTTAGTACTGGAAATCTGTAGACCAAACTTTCTTACAGTTCAATGATCTGTGTGTTAGGAATCTAGTGCCAATTCCTGAAATTTGAATTCGGCCATGTGAGAAGTGATGTTCACTCTAGGAATAGTCGTCCAGATGCATCACTGTTTTAACCTTTGACACAAATTTGAGTATCAGCTTAGAGCTCTGAGGAGGGGAAATGTTTCCTAGATCATACTAACAAGGTAAGTAACTCAGATGGAAATATCAGTTGGTAAAAGAACGGTGAATTGACGCTTTAAGTCTTCGACAGGTTCAGTCTTGCCAGTCAGTTAAAGTTTCCTCTTCTCATGCTTCCAGAAAATTCATTGTCTGCTGATGTTGCACATAGGCAGGGATTTTTCTCTTGTGTTACAGTTTAGGCTGTTCAACACTCTGGCAGTCTATCTTAGTAAAACTCTGCTCTGCAGGGAATTTTTTGATCTTGAAAGACTAGCTTCTTTGTGTCCCTGTTGACATGAAATTAAACATTAACTACTCAGATGATTGAGCATTATAATTAGCTTTGCATGGTTCTGACTTTGACAGCAACTGACTTTATTGTTCCAGATCCACTTGTGTAGTAGTGCTCTTTCCCTTTCCTTTGTTTTTATTGCTTGTAGATAGGAAAAGCCATTGATTATGATTTGTACATTTTATATGGCCTTTACCACTGTATGTCTTAACACTTCACTTTCCTCCCTCATAGCAGGAAGATAGACCCCCTCTGACGTCTCTGCTCTCTAAACCAACACTCCCTACAGTTGCATCCTCTACAGATATGCTTCACAGTAAGCTCTCCCAGCTGCGTGAGTCCCGGGAGCAGTACCAACATCTGGACCTGGACTCCAATCAGACTCATTCCTCTGGCATTGGAACTACCCTGGCTTCACCCTCTTCTGCAGCAGCCAATATTGATGACTTGAAAAAAAGATTGGAGAGAATAAAAAGTAGTCGCAAATAGAGATGCAAAGAGACGGTATCGCTGTTGCTTGGGGCTGTCTTCAGCTTTAGTTTACTAAACTAGAAGTCTTCATAGTTAAATGGCCTCGTTTAGGCCTAATGTATACAAACTGGTTTATGTATAATACAGTGGATTTTGGGGGGTTGAGTCATTGTGGCACAAGTATTTGTACATAATCTGCTTCTCAATGAGCATCTCTTTGACGATAGAAGGCTGTCTGTGTATTAGTTTTAGTGTACAGACCTGTAAACAACCATTCTCTTGCTCAGACTAGTTTCTCATAACTTGGGGTTTTTATTTGTAAAGTTGTCTTTAAAATCTTTTCCTAGTTCTTAACTCTTAGAAGACCTTTAGTGATTTCACTTTTAATTTTGTGAATTCTTCTCCATGTAATCCTCGAACTGTTGATTCTGTATGGACACATGGCATGAAGTAACTAATTTAAGTGTCTTTTGTAAATAAAGTTTGCATTAACTATACCAGCCTCTATAGGAACAGCAGCAACTGCTGGTTAGAGGTCACTCTATTTCTGAATGTTAGTGACTGGGCATCTAGAAACTGAACTAAGCTGACATTAACCTTGGGGTTTGGATACGCTATAAGGAAGATGAGTGGAAATACACTGTCTGTGGGTGCAGTCCTGAGACTTGGCACTCTTCTATGAGCAGTAGTACATTTTTCATATAGTTGCTTTTCTTGTTTTGGAATGTTTCTGTAACTTGAAAATATTTAGTTTGCTGAAATGTTTATTTTGAATTATCTAGTCCTTGTGATGCCTTTACCCAGACTGTGTGGTCCCATCTGAGGGAGCTTTCTTTGAGGGAGCCTGCTGCTGTAGATACGGAATAGAGTAGCAGTGGTGTATGGTCAGTGGACTCATTTATCCCGAACTCATCTGGTTAAGCAGTGTTCCCCATGCAGGTTAACCTCCCTCACTACATTCTTTTTGCTCTTAAACATCAGATGTTACCATTTTGTAACTAAGACACCTAATAGAACAGTCTGCAAAAGTTGTAGCCACTTTTTTTTTTATTATTTATGAGCGAAGAGCCTTTTTTAGAAGCTCCAAATAATGAAGATTTAAGACAGACACACTGTGTATCCTTTCCAGCCCTTTTATTTCTAGGGACGTCTTGTATTTTCACCTTACTGCTGCACTTCCATGTGAAAGCTGGTTGTGAAGCATAAATTGCACATCTGTTCCATCACTAGAACAGTTACTGAAGGGTTGGACAGGCAGGCTTAAAATAACACACTTCTACGCTAGATTTTTAATCTGTTCCATATAACTGCTGCTTTTGTTGTTTGCTATGTGGACCAGCAGTCTCTGCGTAAGAGCCATTGGTGAAACTGTCTTGCCTGATTACAGTAAAAATGTGACTTTAAATTAGTACTTGTACAACAGATCTATGCCAGAGCTTCTGCAAATGTCTGAAATCTTCCTTTCACAGGACCCCTAGGCTGGGGTTGCAGTTGACATAAATGCTGCTTGGTGCTTATGGTGAGTTTGCACACTGTGATAGCAGGTGATCATGAGCATTCTCCATCCTGTATTAGCTGATATGATGCCATTCATTGCTCCACTGCCTCGATTTAGTAGTCACAGTCTCCTCTCATAAACTGAAATGGGCATGCACTTGTGGAACAGAGCTCTGTTACAAGTGGAGGTTTGGCCCTTATTGGTAAGTGCTCTGGTTTTGTGCACTTAAACTGGGGCAGTTTGTGCATAGTTTGTGTTGGCTAGAGTTACACTAGAGTTACTGCCACTACCTCTCAATTACTAGCTGCTCTCTGAAATTTAGTGACATTTAAATTAATCCATTTGTTCCTTTACCATATTCAGCAGACATTCTGAAGAACTATTTGTTAATTAGCTCAGGATGTTAAAACAGCAATGCCTGCAAACCTGCATAAACTATTTTAAATTTGAAGCTGAATCAGAAGTGAAATACAGGAATAATTGAGTAGCAGAAGATATAGTTGTTTTTATGAATGAGTTTTTGCCCTGTGTCTTTGTAGTGTTTGGTTGGACTCAATATCCTGGGAGTTCTGAACTAAAACTTGTGCACATAAATTAATAAAGCCTAATCTTTAGCCCAGACAATATTTAAATAACATTAAACTGAATTTAAAAAATTATTCTTCTGTATTGTTTGTAACAAGTCAATATGAACAGTGACTTTCTCCAGAAACTATGGTCCTGGTTCCCCTCTTTTGTCACAAACTATTTGATAGTAGTGAAGGGGTGAGGCTTAAAATTTAAACATTAGAAGGGCTAAACACTTTCAGTGTTCAATGTCTGTGGTTATCAATGACTTTAAACAGTCATGAAACTTGAGCTGTTGAGGGTTTTTTCTTCAGATTTCTTTGAGAGGTTGGTTTTTATGCTTCATTTGGGCAAAAATCTCACGATTGTCTTAGTAGAAAATTGTGCTGAACAAATTGGGTGGTCAAGAATTTGTGTTTACTGCTGTACTTCTGAGTCCTCAGTGGTCCACAAATTCCTGCTAAAGAGGAGTTTATGAAAGACTGAAGCTTGTTTTTGGAGAGATCCCTAAACAGCCTTTCTAACATAAGCAAACAGGTAATAGTGTAGGATGTTTTCATTGCAGGCTTTGACAATGACTACATGAATTGCTTCTTTCAGAATATTGCTATGCAGGTGGAAAATACACAATGAGGACCCAGCACTACCTGCTGTGTAGGAACTTACTGGAAGTGCTGCTTAATGTATTCCAGCCATTATTCCTTTGTAGGATGAATTGCACACTGTGGTGCTGGTATTTATTGCCTGCTGTTGTAGCTGAGAACAATGTTTGTCTGATCAAAACAGCTTTTAATTGCTTTACTTTTGACATTGGTGTTTTGTGTAATGCTCCAGGTACTGTAGGGTGGTTATCTCTGGTACATACATGGGTCAAAACCTAGAACAGAATATTAGTTGTCTTGAAGGGAGAAAAGGAATAGTGCGTGAGGGCATAATCTTGTTTGCTGTGACTGACATGGCTATTCTATGGGGTCCAAAGCCTGTTGATTATAGCTGATGGAAGGGAGGGGAATTTGTTTGAAGCATAACAGGTAATTAGCAGTATAGCTAGTGCTGTGGTACTCCTGGCTTCTGTCATGACTTAGATACAACTGCAACTAAACTTGGCATGAATAAAAGGAAGAAGATGGGTTTCAGAGCTTTTATTTTCAAGGTATAAGACTTTCCTTTGTCAAGTTGTAAGGATACAACTTGTTTTACTTCAGGATCTTCTAGGCTTACGTTTTAAAGTGGAGCATTGTAGCAAAACTGAGACCAGGCAAGGTAAATGCTTCGTCTATCGCCCATGCTTTTCGATGACTTTTCGTATCCACTTTTTCAGGCGGAATACATGGGTGTAAAACCCATATTTGCCATCTCGGTCACAGCCTTCTCCCCATGAAACTATTCCCACTTGATACCAACGGTTGTCATCTGGGTTCTAAAGTAAAGAAAAAATGGGATTGGCACAAAGAGCAAAAGACCTTGATGGAATCAGAGAATCATTAAGGTTGGAAAAGACTTCCAAGATCAAGTCCAACCTTTGACCAAACACCACCATGTTAACTAAACCACAGTACTAAATGCTCTCTTTCAGTGAAGAAATTCCTCCTGATGTCCAACTTGAACCTCCCTTGGATCTGCTTGAGGCCATTTTCTCTTGTCCTTCACTTGACAGGAAGAAGAGGCTGAGTGCCACCTAGCTACAACCTCCTTTCAGGAGGTCTCCCCTGAGCTTCCTTTTCTCCAGACTAAACAAGCCCAGCTCCCTCAGCCACACTTCATAAGATTTGTGCTCTGGATTGTTTAGCAGCTTGGTTGCCCTCTCAGATCTGAAACTTGGATGTGCCCTAGTCTGTTTAATGATGGATGCTACTTTGGGATTCAGACTGGCATCTCCAGCAGAATTTGTTGGAGTAATTTTGTCTCTACTCTTAAATCTCTAATTAAGAATTGGCCATCACTCATGCGTCCTGCAGGTGATCTCTCAATATGCTGAGAGCTCAGTATAGAAATGGGGCTGGATGACTGCAGGATTCGTCTCCATTGCTCACCTTGGCCATGAGCTGGGTTTGCTTCAGCCACTCAGCAGTGGCTCAACTCTGCTGCTTGTTTTAGACTATGAAGTTCAGAACAAATCTATCTCCATGTGTCTTATGAGCTTGAACTTGTTGAACATACCTTCATGACAAAAGGTCCCCCACTGTCCCCTTCACAGGCATCTCCTCTCTTTAGTGCATCAGGACTGTAACCTACAGGCAAGAAAAATGGACATTTGACTGTAGGGGGAGTGGCTGGTGTTGGCCATGTTTTCTTTAAAGTTTTGGGATAAATGGCATAAACGTTTTGGGACCCATGAGATTGTTTGCTGATTCTGTCAAGTCTTCAACTTCTGTTTTTCATATATGTAAAAATTCTAACTTTGCATCTGTCTTTGCAGCATTCTTGAATTAACCCTCTGTGCTCTCATTGCTGTTTTTTCATCAAAATTGCTGTTAGTGTCAGTTGCACTGACACTGTACAACAGCTGTAGCTTGAGCTACTGTGCTTTTCTTGTCTTAGAAACTTATTTGTAATAATCCATCTTCCCTCTGCTTCTGTTTACTATAGAGATAGACTGTTATCCACACTTTCACTTTCCTGTCACTAAGTTCTGACTTTCCTCTCCCCAGCTGTCTTCCTAAAGTATCACTATGAAGAGGATTTCCGTTCATTCCTGATGAACTGGATAGTATCTCTGCACATTCCCATCACCCCTGTCTGCATTTTTTTTCTGTATGTCTGTATCTCAGCTATTTCATTAAATGTGTTCTAGAAGGAGAATCCATAAGAGCCCTGTATTTTCAGCACACTTGTGTAATTGGCTTCCATCCTAACTCAAGCAGTTGCATGCATTTAGATGCAAGCAGCACAAATTTAGTCAAAAGTCACAAGGCTTGCTTGTAGGAGCTGATAAAGTCTGCACAAATGAAGAATACAGCAGAAACTATTCAACTGGTACATAAATCCATAGTCTCTTGGTAACTTGAATTCTGTGTCCACTGCCCTTCTCACTCAAAAAGGGTATGATGCTAGAAGAGATTTAAGAAGGTAGGAGCCTTCAAAATTTGTTGCCATAAGTATGAATGGGCTCCAAAAGATTGAGACAAGCTAGTGGATAGGATAATAGGTGTGCAGCCTTTAATTTAGGAAGTCACTGAACTGCTCTGTGTACTGGTGAAAAGATAATTTTATTTGTATTTAGTTCTCCCACAGCTGCTGCTACATAGTACCATTAGACTAGTGTCTGACACAGGTTGGTGTTGAAAACTTTATTCCTAGCTTTAAGTTCTCCAGCTTTCATGTTTTCTGAGAGCTGAGAAATTTCTTATCATGGGAAAGTTATTTTTTGTGGAGGGTATTTGCAAATTTATCAGAAAGTAACCTTGCTGCATGAGTCACACCAGGAGCTCAGAGCCCTTGACTTCTGTGGCAAGTTGTGCCTGTGACTCCAGTGTTACTTACCTGCACAGAACATGTTGTCAGTGACTTTGACTCTGGTGGATGCCTTGCAGGTACTTTGATCTACAATGGGCACATTGACTTGTTGCAGAACTGTGGGCAAGTTGGAAGGGCTAGTGGCCCATGTTTCTTTCAAGTTTCCCCAACCAGTTACCCTCCCTTTGTAACCTGCCAGCATCAGCCTGTGGAAGGAAGCACAAGTATAATTAAATGTATTGTAACAGCCTTTCTTCTCCCTGGCACTCTTACTGCAAATAGCCTTGAGAAGTCATCTTTTTCTCTCTCCTCACCTCTGCACGACCTCTTTGGTAGGCAGGCAGACAGGATGGATGTAGTCACTGAAGCTGATGGGTCTCTTTAAGTGCATGAGTGCAATGTCTCGGTCCATGTTCTCTTTCCAGTTGTACTTGGGATGGATGATGATTTCATCCAACAGAGCAATCTTTTCTTTATTCTTTTCATATCTGAAATAGTTATGAAGAACTCGCTGTACATTAGCAGCTGAGAGTCTTCTGGAGTTTATGATACTCTCAGCTTTGTACCCTCTGAGACAATGCTGTCTTTACACAGGAGCACCCTTTTAGATTTCCCAGGCTTCCTTGCTCCCTTTCACTTCAACCTTCAGGATCAGCAAGAGCAGCAAATGACAGCCCTATTAGATCCTGTTATTAAGAGACATGTAACATGAGTTATACTTCTGTGGATACTGAATGACAGCCCAACTCCAAAGTATCTTGTTACTTCAAGAGGAAGTCTAGTTCCTTCTCACTTTGTTCAGACTCTTACTTTGCTCTTACGTGCTTGCCAATCCGCACCAATATGTCACTTGTACTTAAGTTCTTGTCCCAGGGTGGATAAAAAAGACAATGAGCAGCAGTCAGGATCCAGGTGTCACTGATAAGGCTGGCACCACACAGCAGCTCCTGAGGAGACTTTTTGTAGAGCATCACCTGCCTGAGAGATGAGGAGGAAGGAAGCCCTTAGCAGGACTAAATGGGTCCTGGTGTCATGCAGGAAGTGCAGGTTTGGCAGTGAGCAGGAAACAGCATTGCTCTATACTGACAAAACTGAGTAAGTAGCTCTGTAGCAAAAGTCTTCCCTGGACATGAATATCCTATGTAGTAGGCCATTTACCCCATTTCTTTTACCTGAAGAAGTTTGTCATCCTTTCATTCCAGTGAAGCTGGAAAGAGGAAGACATGAAGATGAAACACACCAACACACTTGCTTTCTCTAGTGGTTGCATACTTGATTCAAGAGGTGAGTTTCTTTCCAGTTATTTTAGTACTGTTCTATCAACCACTTGGAGAAGCTTTGATTAGAATCTGTAATTTATGCACGCTGCCTAAGATGGGAAAGCCCTTTTATTTCTGCCTGGTTGAGCTGAAGAGAAGGAAGACACAATTCCCAAAGACTATACAAAGACAACACTTACCAGGGGGAGCTACCAACTTCTGCATCATCCCCACTGACAACTCTTCCTGTGTAGGAATCCAACAGCTCCCTCTCACTTTTGTCTGTTATCTTTTTCTTCTCAAATAAAGGACGAGTGCCACAATCTGAAAAAACAAGCAATCTGGCTTTGCTACCCTACCTGATTCACAGTGGAGAACTGTTGTCTGCGGTCAGCATGCAAAGCTGGAAGATCTTAGAATGGAAGTGCTTACTAGCTCCATGATTGGAACTGGAATTTAAGTATATTCCCTTGCTTTTAACAGCTTTTGGCTAGCATTGACGAACAATAAATAGGAAGAAGCTACAGCCCTTCTGCAAACGTGCTGTACCTAGAGTTTTTGCTCACCTGCTTCACCTGAACCAAAACTTTTTTCATCAAAGAAGGGTTTGAACTCTTTAGGAATAGTAGAACGTCCTGATATTCCCTCAGACTCTTGGTTCTCATCCTCTAGCAAGCTGTCTGAGAGATGGAAAGACAAACAAGGTAAAAAAAGGCTTAAGTGTAGTTGCTATAATTATCAGCAATGTAAATGTTCCTTTCCCCGCACAGTGGGTCTGATAAAGGAATGATGTTTTAAAACACCAGTGCTCTTTTTAATGTGCCTTGTCCACCAGTGTGAGTTTTCTGGGAGAACACCTGAGAGAGGTAACAGTGCTATGCACCTAAGGCAGGTTAGTACATGTGATGTATGGACAAACACGACTCCCATGTGCATGGTGCACATACATCCTTGTGTATTCCTCCCAGGCCAAGCACTTCATTCTACTCCTGTTATTTGCCACTGCCTCAAATATGTGCCTACCCAAACCTATGCAGACTTCTCACCGCAGTAGTGCAGATCACAGTAGTCAAAGTAGGGTGATTCATCTGTGACACACCAGACACCCTCGTCATCTTTGTCTGGATTCCGACAGTAATTCTCCTGCAGCTCCACTTCTGGGTCAATTTGTTTTCCATGGAGCACCTCTTTGGCTTTCTCAGAGTTCCATGGCAGACACTTAGCTCCAGACACAGTAATTGAGAGAGTCCCTGTGTAAAGCATGCCTTTCTCTGGTTCACAGGGCTCTGTTGGTGCAGGTTCTGTGGCCGGTGGAGTAAATGGAACTGTTGTTCTGTCTTCACCTGGAAAGACAGAGAGCTGTGATTTAAGCCATAGCTGTGCACTCAGAAGTGCTATTAGCAAATAGCACCAGAACCCCTTTATTAAAGCCTAGAGTTCCATGGGGCCTCCCATTATGTTTGGGAGCTCCCACTGTGTTTCCATGCATGTGGTGGCCCTCTAAAATATTGCAGTGTCAGAGATGGTTCAGCAGTATGTGAAGTGAGGCTGGCACTATTCATCACACTTCTCTGTGTCACTAAGATATGAGGAACAATATTGTGTTCCCTTCTGGGGCATCTTTGAGAACCAGCTCAAGGGATGGGTAGGTGTCTCAAGGATCATAATTCTGTTGTATTAGCTCCTTCAACACCTTATTCTAAAATGCATAACTAGGCCATATTTGGAGGAGCCTTTTACTGTGGTATTCTACTAAAATGGCAAATTTAACTTTTGCCAGTGTTTCTAAATCTAATGATAAGTGAAAAATTTCCCTGTAACACTTTTCACATTTTTTCTTGCAAGTGTCCTAATGACTGCAAGTCTTAAGCAGCATTTCCTGAAGGAGTGGGTACCCAATAGTCTCTTCTTGCTTGGCCTCAAGGTGCCTTCTCCTTGTGTACAGGGGGAGTCCCCATGTGAAGAGAAACCCCATTTGACTATTCACTCTGGTGCATAACAGCCACTGGGCAAGTAGCATTCACCTTTATCGGTGGGGCTGCTTCTGGTTTTTGACTCATGTCAACATGATTATAAAAGAACAGTGCACAGAACCAAGGCTTTTCTAATCCTGCTATATCCATGCACACAGAAGTGTAACTGTAAGATACTGCAGGTCAGAAATTAACTGGTGAACAGAGGTACCACAGATGCCTGATGGCCTCAAAGCAGAGCAGTATTTCATCTCAGTTTGTTAGATTCTGCAGACCAGAGCAATGGTAATGGCTTTTGAAATTTCAAAATACCCCATGTCAAAATGGTTGCTGACCTCTAACTTTTGCTTATGAGTTGTTGCTTCTAGTCTCTGTTTTTGGAAGAGAAACTTCTACTGTGTGAGAAGGTTCTCTCCTTTACCAGTTCTTCTGAGACAGAGGCCAAGCCCCAGGGGAGATAGCTGTGTACTAGGGAGAAACAGAAATGTGAAAGTGTAGAGGGATGATCCTCCATGTTCAGTTCAATGATGAGAGAAGGGCATCTTCTCTTTACTTGAGATTGTGAGTATTAAACTGCACACCTCCACAGGGGAGAATGTTAAGGCAGGCAGTCAAGCATAAACTATTTATTTTGTCCTAAAGGTAGGAATTCAGACCAAAAAACATTATGACCCATGGCTGTCACAAATTAGAGACAACTGGGCCAGGATATTGAGGTGACTGATTAGAAAATACTGTAGTACATTCCAGGGTACTGCTGACACTGGTTTTAATTTAGAAGTAGATTAGCATAATCTAGAGAAAACAGCTCATTATGTATAGGCAACTCAGTGACTTTTCTTCCTCAGCTCCTTTACCCTTTACGATGCAGCTTCTCTACCCCTACTGACCTCTGTTCATGTAAGCATTCCCCCTCCTTAAACCTCTCCTTGACTGCTTTAGTATCAGTCTCAGTGCAGTGTTTTGCTGTGAGTGAAGGGCTCTGGAGTGCTGGGCATACCACACACGGGGATGGGACACGCCTCCCGTTCTACCGTTGGGTTGCGGGTATAGCACCACGGGCCTTCTGAGCTGTTGTCTGGGTTCCTGCAGTAGTTCTCAACGAGGATGGGATAAATGGTGGCATTAAATCTACGAGAGACAAAGCTGGTTAGGCTAAGAAGGAAGGACACCCCAGAGAGCCCTTAGAGGGAAGGGGTATGTGGGTGATGAACTTACTTAGGAATATGTGGATATTTGCTTGTCCACACTTGACATTCAGTCCCAGACTTGGTGTGGCTAATTGTTCCCCGATAGTTCTGGCCCAGCCCAAGAGCACAGTTACCTGTCAAAATCCCAACACTGTATAAGCCAGTCAGTGGAACTGGATGTTGCATTTGTCAAGGTCAGAAGTACCATCTCACATATCCCTTTAACTTTTGCTGGGTGCATGAGCCTGCAATAGCAGAGGCATCCTCTTCCTATGAGAAGCCTAAGCTTTCTCTGCTTCATCAGAGGGAGCTATCCCTGAGGGCTCTGTGATTTGCTTTGGCTCAGAGCTTTTCTGAGAGGCTGCTCACACCTGACTGTTTTGCAAGAATAAGGATATTTACCCCATGCTATTTCAGTGCACAAGCCAGATTGTTTATTGAAATGATTACTGGGGAAATAAAGAGTAGGAAATAATTTCAAATTCCTCCCCTACTATTTTTCTTTAAAATTAGATGGCTTCTCCAACATCAGTTTAACTTTTTTTTTTCTGTACGATCTCTGCAGGAAGCAAGTTCCTGGCACTCACTCTATCTAGGAGACTGAGGTCAGCATGAAGTTCATACCTTCTAGACAAGCATCCAGAACTGTCCTGGACATTCCCAGGCCCTGACATACTAGCAAAATAAGAAGAAAAAGACACATTATATGAAAGCAATCCAAATAAGCATCATCATTGGAATCAGTTTATCATCTAAAAACAAAACACAAGTGCTTAGCCCTGGAAAGAGAGCTCAAAAGAGGGAGCCATCTCTCCAGGATGAGACAGTGCATCCTAAAGGATAACAGTACCTGCAAGACTCAAAACAACTTACCTTGGTATTTTGACCAAAATATGTCCTGTAAAAAATTTAAAAAAAAAAAAATTAGAGACACAGAACATCAAACCTTTCTTGGCTACCGCTATTCAAACCAGTGAGACCATCCCATCACAACAAAAGGAAAGCCTAACCTAGCTCTCTTCATACCAATTACTATGGAGTCAAAGCAAAAAATCCGATACAAAACCACATTCCCACACATCAGACTCAGGAATCAAGACAGTACTGTTGTTTCTAAAGAGACCAAAGATGTTTACAACCTTCATCAACCTGCAGAGCAAGTAGTGCAGTGGGCTACAGTGCAGAAGTCCAAGCAGCTGAACCTGGAATTTCTAAGGCCACAAGTTACATGTAGATATTGCTCATCTCTGCCATGCAGCCTGAGGCTGATTGCTTTTGAAGTACTCCAAAGAGGTAGTGTCTTGCTGGCTTAGGCTCCTAACTGTTTATCTGTTGTTTTTTTGGGTGTGGAATTCTGCCTTGGGGCTAGGAGCAAATCCCAAAAGGATGCAGCACAAATTTGGCAGAGTGAGTGAGTCTGGAAACCGGAAAAAGGGACAGGGTGTGCAAAAGCTTCAGCTCAAGGGAGTGTGAGGAACCTGCACTCAGTGTTTTGGCTACTATGCTAGTGCTTCTGTGAGTGTCTGGGCTAGCAGCTCGCATGTGTGTGGTACCATGCTGAGCTAGTGGAAGATGCTATTCACGACCAATGGCACCTTGTCACTTCATGCATAGAGAGGGAGAGAAAAGAACCTGAGCTTTCAGGTGTATTCCCTGCAGTGTCTCAAGGAGGGAAGCTCCCTAAGGAAGCTGGAGCTTGCTGTGGGACGTGCACTCATCAGCCTCATATTTGGTTTACAGAATTGAGTATTACAACCCTGGCCCCTGGCTGTGTGGGCAACCTGCTGGTGTCTCCCTGCAGAGGCTGGCTGGGGGAATGTTTCCTGGTACGTACCGTCTGATCGATGGATTCAAGGGCTTCGAAAGCCTCCTCATAATTGCATGTCTCCTCCAAGCACTCTCGCTCCAGGTTTCCCTTAAGCATCTCTTCTAGAAATCCCTTGTTGGCACGTCGGTGGCGCTTGAGCAGTGACAATGCCTGCCCCTTTTCCAGGAAAACTATCAGGTCAGAACACTGCCAGTCAAAGGGCTGCTCACAGCCAGAGGGCACCTTTGTCTCCCCTTGCAGTTTCCAAAAACCACATGCAGCTGATGTGGTGATACCACAGCCCAACCTCCCCCCGCACACCATACAGAGAGGAGAAGCCCTGTCAGGTCTACACTTGATGATCAGAGCAGGCTCTCTGGAATTCATCCCATCACAGCTCCCATCACTTAAGGAACAGAAGTGACAGGAACACTGCTTCCTCAGCAAAGCTGCCCTGCTTATTTGCAGTTAGAGGCTTGTTTGCTTTGAGCCTGCTGCTGTCCCTGTCCCCAGCCACTGTATTTGTGTCTTGCAAGCCTCAGACCACTGTGATAAGCACAGCTTGGTTCCGTTTCATGTTCAGAGCCCCTGATTTGAGACCTGGAGACAGGTCTTTCTCTACACCGTAGTGGGTCCGAGAGGACTTTAACCTCATGTTAAGAAAAGACAATTAGAAGCTCTAATAAAAGGAGCAGTGAACAGGAAGGCGGCATATTTTGTACAACCTAAAGTTTTAATAAGGGACAGCTGGGGAGGCAATGGAGAATTGAAGTCACCTAGGTCAGCTGAGAAACTCTATCCCCAAAAGCCCCATGGTTATGTTAAACTTGATCCTGGACTAAGCCACAGTCCCCTCCCTGCCATTTCCCAGGTGACCCATAAAACGCACTGAGTTGCTGTCACCAGCTGAAAGATGCAGCTGCATTCTCCTGTATTCACTGCATTCTCCTGTATTTACTCCATTCTCAGTACCCTTTTGCTCCCAGCTTCAAGCTTTTAGCCTGTCCTCCTGACTTGAGGAAGAAAACTTGTCACTTGTGTTACCCCTGGAAAGAACTATCCCCGTCTTCCTCCTGTCATCTACTGGTACTTCTGCCCTTGAGTCTTACCTCCAGCATGGCTCAAGGCGAGGTGCAGAAGGCTGGAGAAGAGCAGGCCCCTCAGTATGCTGATTTTGGTCTGCGCCATGCTGTACAGCCCTGGCTGCTGGGGAATTGCAAAGGAAGCAGAATAAGCAGAGTCACAGCCCTGCTGGGTTAATATTGAACCAGAATGAAGAAACAGGACTCCAGGTCGTGGTGTGTCAGGGACAGTGAGGCTCTTATCCCTCCTCTCTTGGCATCTCTCCCTCCCATCAGAGCATCTTCGTTTCCTTACTTAACTTCCTACTTCATATTTAGGAAGATGGCATGAGTAGCAAGAGGACAAGTTTGGCACAGGGAGAACTCAGGCTGGAGAGAGATACTTCTGCCAGCTCACAGCCATCCCAGCCAGAGAGCTTGCTCCTTTTCCTGGCTTTGCTCCCGTGCAGCCCCTGGCATCATCACTGCCTCCCCACCATGCTGCTTCAGGTCCCTGCCACTGACTCTTCTCAGAGGCTGTACTCTAGCAGCCTCCAATGCAGAAAAACTTTGAGACCTCCTTAGCCCTTCCCAGTCCTTCTCTTTTTAGCTGCAAGCCCCCCTGATTCTCCCTAGTGCTCAGTTGTCTTTCTTTATTGCAGTTATCAGCAAGCTCAGCCTCAGTTATTTTGGCACCACAACACACAGTTTCAGTGTTCCCCCTTCTCCCTTGCCCATGACCATGATCAGAAAGGGTGCCTTTGACAGCCCATTTAGAATTTAAATTTTCCTCCCAGTTAGGTTAGTTAGCAGTGCCATTGGCAGTGCATTATTCCCAATGCCTTATAATTCCTAGCTGAGTGGAGGATGAAGCAGCATGAAGGCTGGGCTCCCCCTTCTCTTCCCCCCATAGTGGAACATATTAAAGTCCATCCGAAAGGAAACAGAAACTGACTAGCACACCCAAAACCAGCCAGGAAAACAAGGGCTTCCAGGAACAGGGAGAGAGGTCTGGATGTCATGACATCTGCTATTAAGTCAAGAAGTTGACTACCAGAGCTGGGAAGGCTCCAATGATTGCTACAGCAAGCAGACTATTGGCAAGAGTGGAAAAACAGGGCAGCGTGGGGGTAGTCTCAGGAATTGCCACATGGAACAAAAGTGCTTCCTGCCATCAGGGAGCATATTTTGTGCTGTGTCTCTGTGCAGCTGATACATCTGTAATGTTTATCTCCATAGAAGGAGTGCAAATATTAGCATTAGGGTGGCTGAGGAATGACTCTGGACACTGGTACAAAGAGCAGTTGCAGAGGCTTCCTTCCTCACATAAGAGTATCTCCTGTTCTCATCCACAAACATCTCTACTCTTCACTCTGGATTTTGGAGACACACCTTTAGGAATGGCTGAGATTCCCTGGGTGGAAATTACCTGGGTGGAGAGTGTGTGAATGGGATTAGACACAACCCTAGAAATATCCATGTTACTTAGGAGGGGAAGCAGCATTTAGGCAGAGAGCATAGGCAGGGACAGGAAAAAGCACAGACAAGAGTGGTGAGGTCAGAGCTGCTGCTGTGTCCCAAACAGCCACCTCCACTCCTCACTGGAGGAGGAGCAGCTTTCAATATCCTCATTCAATTTCTTTTTAATTTCTGCATCCCTGTCTCTTCTTCATAACAACCAAGCAGCATTTACACTGCAGCTTAAGTCAATGTTGTTATGCATAGATTTTTACCCTCTTCTTGTCTTTCCTTTAAAGGAAAGGTCTTACCACCTTCCATGCGATCATGAAGTATATAGGGTTAACTTTAAGCAACAGTACAATACAGCAGTTAAGCTTGGTTATCAGACAGGTATCTTCTAATACCTACCTATGCCATCTTCCTTAAATATTACTTCTGTTCTGGTTCCTACATTTATTTTGTTGCTTAAGCATTTGTTTGAAAAACCCTTACTGAAACTGAGGATGATTCTGTCACTATGTCTGGCTGCTTCTTGTCCAGCTGCTGTTCTTCTTTCCCCCATGATACAAGACAAACCCATTTATCAGGGCAACTGATAGGTTGCTAACTGTACAGGTTGTTAACTGTAACAGCTGAAACTTTTTATCTCTAGATTACTCAAGGCTATATCTATCACTAAGGTGTCTTCTATTTCTTTATGTTTTGCTTTGTAATTGGAGATTTTCACTACATTCTGGGATACTTTCCAGCCCTTTCTGGTATCTCACAGCAATGTTAGTAACTAAAGATGCTGACTTCACATTGTGGCCTTTCTCATTCTGTAATGTGCTTCTAGGGCTCCTGTTTCTCCCATTCCTGTGGTTTGCCTCTGCAGCAGCATAGCATGCATCAGCTATCACCTCTCCAGGGGTGACTTCCACCCCTCCAACATTTAACTCTTCCATTTCTGTAAGCAAATTTTTATAATTTCATTTTTTTTCTGCCTTCACTCACCCATGAGTGATGGATGCTATTTTCTTTCTTAAGACAAGAGAGTTAAGATACCTTTACTATCCAGAGTTACGGCTTCTAACACAATTAGGAGCTTTGATCTTTTTCCTTCTATATGTTGATTCTTCTTTTTAAGTAAAGAAAGCTTTTGGCGATTTTTTTCCCATGTAACTACTTTTTCAACTTCCAGGTGCAGAATATAGGGGTTTGGCCTTGGCCCATTTTCTTGGACATTTGTCTGCTCTGTGATGGATAGTTTGCTGGTTCAATAGTTGAGGCATTTATCAATCTGTTCCTAAAGTGACTTATACAGTTTAATCAAAGCAACACTGGACACGATCAGAAAGATGAAACCCTTATCCCTTCACATGGGGTTCCCCTGTCCCTGAGGGCCAGGGTGCTGCCAGGTGGGGGAGGACTTCAGGACCCAGAGAATTGTCTCCTTCCTTTGCAGCCTGTTCCTTTTCATTCAAACACCTTGGTTAGGTTTAAGCCAGTTTACAAGTTGGCCAGGGACTGAACCCTGACTGTGGTGTGAGCTTTAAATATAACATTTGTGTGCATGCCTGACACCTGGTGTTGCCCTGCCAGCACAGAGGACCCCAGTCATCCAAAAGACCTTAGCACTTGTCACCCAGGAGTGTTGCAGCAGCACCCCAAAGCTTTGGTGAAGCCCTGCCAGCATGGTGGACTTCATTACCCAGGAGAGCTCTGTGCTTGCTGCTTGAACCTCTAATGGTAAAGGGGTGTGCAAGATCTCCAGCCAGCTGGGTAATCCATGTGTCTGCTGTCCCAAAGCATAACCTTCACTGGCATTGAAAGGCAGCCCGCTGTGTAACTGCTCCCCATGCCAGCATATGGCACCAGGTAGACACACATCCTTTTCCTTGCTATCCTCCTTCCCTTCTCACCAGGATCCTGACAACTGCACCAAATGTAATGCACTGGCATGAGGGCTTGATATGGATCCCAATAAAAAAGGCACTCAGAGCCCACAATGTAGTCATTAAAATACCATTTAGTGGACATAATACAAGAAAGGCATTAGATAATCCCACACCCCTTCAGATGCTGCAAACACCAAGCTATACAGCACTGCATAGCTAAGCAGTCAGGCCACAGCACCCTGTACAGATCCTATCCATGCTGAGGTTCACCAGCATCATGGTCTTCAGGGCTTTTATAGGAATTTCCTAGGAGTAAACAACTTTATGCATCATTTTGCTGTCAAGCAAAAGGTTGTTCACATGAGAACATGCTGTTTCTAAGACAAAGACACGGTGGTGGCATCACCACCAGGGGCCCATGGGAATCACCTATGGGCTCCTCAGAATTAGCCAGCTAAGCTTATCTTGCAGCCAAGTGATACGTGCAGCATGGCACAGGCATGGTCCCTCCCACTCAGATCAACTGTCAGGTGAACAATGTTTCTGTGAAGACCTCCTAATCCATAACTGCTCCTTCTATTTCTCTCCTGTTACCTTAGAATAAAGAAGCAGATCAGCTATTTGGGCAATAGGGGTCTGGGTTCTCCCTGCCCCTTCCCCCCATTGCTTCCCCTTCTCTCCCAGTTCTGCTGTGGCAGAGGGCACACGCTTCAAACACAGCACATGAGCCCAGCTCCAGTGAGAACATTCTGCAGCTGTGTCAATATTTGAGTTTGGATAGGCACCAAACAGAGAACAGTAGAAAGCACTGCACCTTCAAATACAAGCCCCCTCACATGCCTGTGCTCCAATCACTCAGGGAAGACTTAGCTCACGTGCCCCTATAGAGAAAATAATTAAAAATTAGGACACCCAAAGGTTTATCAGCTGAATTCACCTTCCACCTTTACCTCACATCAAAGTGTCACGTATCTCACTCTAGCACCTTGTCTGCAAACACATCATAAAAGCTAATGAAAAAAAAAATTAATGTAGAAACCACAGAGAGCAGCTTTTAGGAGTGTCACAAACTGCATTCATAGCACCCCAAAAGGGAACTGTGCTACTTATGATTCCCTGGTGCCTTGTGCAGTGGGCATAAGAAACCCAGAGAATTTAAAGCCACTACGCAAGCCAAAAAAAAAAAAAAGAAAAAAATTGAGGAATTGCAGATGTTTGAGAGGCATAAGACAGAGAGCAAGAATAGCTAAAACTGAGGATTCAGCAAATGAAAGTGGTGTTCCTATAACATGTGGAAAGAGAGTGCAGAGCAGGCAAGTCTGAAAGACCTGTTAGGTCTGGTATTGTCAGCTCTTCGTAGGAGGTCAAGTTCACATAGCTGTGCACTTCGTTCCTGCAACAGGACTAATTTACATCAGCATGCCTCAGTTGGCAAACAGGCACTGAAGAAGATGGAGCAGAGGGGATATTGCGATGTAGTTGTGGCAGTGCTGTCTTTGAATGTTTTGGTGCAGGGGTAGGAAAGAAGGGGAAGAAAGGAAGCAAGAATGTATGAAGAGAAACAAGGGAAAAAATTATTGAATCCAGCTTGAATGTGGAGACAAAATGGAAAATCTTCTGAGCAGGGATGAACTAGTCAACCTTTACATGGAAAGGTGAGGAGCCTTTCAGCTGGGGACACTGAAGACTGCACAGTGAGACACAAAACTATCCTTTTCATGTCCTCAGACCGTCCAGTCACCATAAGTGAAGGAAACTGACAGCAAGCAAACCAGGTGACAGCGGAGAAGGAACATTCAGCCCTAGCTCCAAGGCAGGACTTTGCCTCTGCTAATTGTGAAAAATGCTCTTCATATTACAAGTTGCCTTGTAAACACTTGGAAAGCTGCTTACCAGTAATGTCTGGCACCAGCATGAGCATCAAATGATCAGAAGCATTGCTTAGCTCCAAGAATAAAAGCCCAGGAAAGCACTTGAATAGCAACAAGTAATTAAAAAACTTGAAAGGAAGGTACTGTTCAAAGCCACTGCTTTGAGACTTTTCCTGCCTTCCCAGCAGTGCACTGTCACTGACTGACAATGTAGCACAGGTGGAGGAGAAGCACTGCTCATTAACGCTGTGTCTTCTCTAGGAATTTATTCCCATCAACAGCCAATGCCTTCCCTGTGCCAGGCCCAGCATGTGGCATGTGTAGGCTCATAGCTTCTACAAGCAGCTACTGCAAAGACCCACATTTATACAGGCAGTTACCTCCGAGACTGCTAGTTCTGCCTGGGGCTGAGCCACAAGGCCTTGTTGCTAACAGAGAGATGTGAGAGCTAGATTTTATTTTGGTTTTTTACCTCGTTTTAACAAGTACAGAAGATCAGTCAGGGCATGTTGGGACAGCCAGGTTCAGTCTTGACCTCTACTACTTCTGCCATGGCTCCTGAAGCCCATCCCCTCCTGGATGATGACCACATCACTCAGTGAGGCCTCATCCTGCATCACAATACAATTGTCCTCATGCTCGGAGAGGATGATTTTGATCATATCTTTTGCTGATGGATACATGGCCTTTGTCCTGTGTGCCCCAGGATCTGGGATCTGCCTTGAGATTGGTAAGTAGCAATGCAGTGACTGCTGGCTGTGATCAGCAGCTCAGCCTCACTCACTGGCCTCAGCACCTACACCATGAGCGGGGTGAGCTCTGCCCCAAGCCCCCCCAGCAGGCCCTTCCTCTGTGGCTTCCTTCTTGCTGCCTGAGGTAGGCCCACAGCAAGTGAGGCCTGTGAGTTCCTCAGAGTCTTTTACCACCTTGTGGGTGAGCACATGGCGCACAAGGCTCTGGGGAAGAGCGTAGCCCATGCCACAGAGCTCACATTTGCAGGGCTTGCCAGCCAGGTGGCAGAGATAGCACCACAGCTCAGTGGCTAGGGTGTAGGACTTGCTCCACTGCTTGAAGGTGAAAGTGCACTCCCCCATGTGCAGGCACATGTGGGTGCACAAGGAGCTGGAGCTGGCCAGGTAACACCCACATATGGCACACTGGCACCCCTTGGGACCAGCTGGGTCAGTCCCAGCAGCCAAATGGATCTTCCTGTGCATGTAGAGAGAGAGCCAGCGTGCAAAGGCCTTGCCACACTGCTGGCAAGGGGTGCTGGCTGGTGTGCAGGACCTAGTGCTCCTGCAAGTCTCACTTGGGGCAGCAAACCTTTTTACACTGAGTGCACTGGAATGTCCACACAGCCCCGTGGGCCAACGCGTGGGTCTGGAAGCTCCCTTCTGAACTCTAGCTCTTGCCACACTCTGTGCAGGAGGGGCTTGTGGCCAGGGGGGACAAAGTGGTGCTTCTTGGGGTGGCAGAGCCATAGGAAAGCTCTATCATTCTCCCTGGAGCACCACCTGTGCTTGATCATCCTCTTTTGGGACAGAGATTTTAGAGGGGGGCCTGGGCTGCCAGAATAATCCTCCACCAGCTGTATGTACTCCTCCTGCCACTCGAGCCCCTCCAGTGAGCCCTTCCCCCCATGCTCTGGGAATGCCAGTCTGAAGTTTTTGGAAGCTTTGCTCTCCTTCTCACAAATCTCTCCTTCTGTAGGACTGGGCTTCTGGGGTTCCTGCCCAGTTGTCCTGCCACAGAGTTCTCCAGGCACTTCTGGTGTGGGCTGGCCAGAGCATGCACCTTGCATGGCTTACCAACCAAAGGAGCACTGACTCAAACCCTACTTGAGTGAGACAACAGATCCAGGTCTCCAGGATTTGCTGCCTGCAGTCCCATTCCCACTGTTTTCTGCTGCAGGTCTGGGATCCACACCCGTATCCAATTCTTCTTTGTACCTGCCACTGGTCTTAATGGCTGAGATGGGCTCGACATACTGATTCTGAGTCCCCAGCACGTTGGCTTGCCATGGCTCACGTTTGGAAGCTTGCAGCCTGTGGAAATATTTGGTGGACAGCCTGCTAACAGGGTCACTGAGGACTGTGGTTTCATCAGCTACTGCCTTGGAGACCTCGGGATCAAACACAAAGGCATGACGGGTGAATTGGCGCTGGCTGTTATGTGACATGATTGCTGCTGGATAACAGGAAGATGAACGCTGGAGATGGATACTTTGCTATGCCGTAATCCTGGGGCTCTGCCATGAGAACCATTAGTTTTAAGATCTTTTTCCCTTTTAAAATGGAGAAGAGAGACGAATCTCTGATTTCTCACCACATACAGTACCCGTGCAGCATTCCTATTGTTTCACGAGCAGTATTTCTAGCACGTATCGTCATGACTGGCATAAAACGGGGCGACACGCTCTTTTCTCGGCGGGCAGCTCCTAAAAGCGACGCAAGGTCCGGACCGCCGTCCCGCGGGGGCTGCAGGGCGCACACATGCCGGGGACAGCTGAAGGCGCACACCCCACGCTCGGGAAGGCCGGGCCGCTCATCCCACCCACTCTGGGCCTCGGCACGCACCCACGAGGGGCTCTGCCTGCGGGGGTGGCTCGGGCCCCCCCGCCTCCGCAGCCGCCGCGCCGGCCT
>WBNO01022714.1:41051-92339 GCA_013400575.1 Peucedramus taeniatus | reverse complement strand
GGCCGGCCGCCCGCGGTGTCCTGGTCACCGCTGATCGGGGCAGGCGGTGCAGGTACCGCCGGAGCCGCGCCACCGGGCCTGCTGCTGGCTGCTCCTCGCCTCGGCGGCTGCGGCGGGGCTGGGGCTGGCTGCCATTAACCCCGGTGCCCAGCAGCAGGGGCTGATACTTGTCCTGCCTTCAGGCAGTTGGCGTATACTAGGGGACCTTTGTTGTAACAGTGTAAATAGCAAATCCGGGAGTCTCGTAAGCAATCTTGAGGTTCGCTCAGGGGTCTCACGGGAGATGAGGGAGAGAACAGATGTATGGTGGAGGGGGTGAAGAGGAAGAGGAGGGTGCGGCCCGCGCAGGGCTGTGTGCGCCGCACTGCCTCTCTCACATGTGAGAATCCTGGATGGGTCCTGCGCGGCACTGAGAGCAGCTTCTGTACTTTGTGCAGCAGCTCCGGAGAGGACATTTGGAGAGTTCAGCACTTTTGCCCTCAGACCCTGCAGAGAACCAGTGAGGGGAGATTGACTTCACGCTAGGGCACGGAGGTGGCCTTCAGTAAACGGATTGAGATGACTGGGGAAGGAAGGCTGCTCAATTAAAAAGCTGTTGGAATAATGTAGGAGCAAAGAGCTTCCCTAAGCAATGGTGTGTCTGTCCTGAGTTTACTGGTCATGGTGAGCCAGGACAGGGTCTGGCCCTTGACCTCTAGGTTCTTTCAGGGTAGTACCAGGGTAGTGATGCTCTCGGTGGTATCATCAGTCTTGATGTGAGGAAAGACACGGGGTGGGCTTTGTGGGTGAGTCTTGGTTCTGGACCTCGTTCATGCACGTGAGTACTCTGAAGGTCTGCTGCTGAGTAACTGCTCCCTTTTCTTGCAATGTGCGTGTTTTTAACACTATGGCAAAGTGCAGGGTCTTGATTGATGTGTACAGAAAAGGACACATTTGTGAAAATAAACCAAAAGTGGGAGGAGGCGTGGATGGCAACAGGGTCAGAAAAATAATCCCAGAACCAGGACCGAGTTGCATCTGACCATTGCTTGTTCATCTTGCATGGAAGAAAAGGCCACTTTGCTTCTGTAATTCTTTATTGTATGTACAGCTCCAGGGTGTGGTAATATATGCATGGACATATTTTGAAGTGTAATTCACTTCTGAGCTAATAATGCATCTGGAAGAAAAACAGGAAAAGGAAACTACCAAGCAGGTGTAGCTTAGAAGTAAGTGGTAGAAAAGCAGTGAAACTGAAATTGCAGAAAAAAAATTAGTTTTCATGAACAGTAGCTACCGAGATTTCCTGGATATAAGTGAATGGTCTTCCCTGGGTAAATTCTGGGTCTTATATAAGGAATCTTCAGCTCAGAATGTTTGTGAAAATTGTATTTTAATAGTCAGAGTTCTCTCCTTTAGCAAAATGTGCTGTTCTCCATCACATGTCTCTCTTATCTAGGAAAGTTAATTTTTATTACACAGCAAGTGTTCAGGTGTAGTGCAGTTGCAGAAAACATACTTAAATACTTGGGAAAAAAGGTAACAGTTGGCTCTTTAGAGCCTGGCAGTAAGTAAATGCTTGTGCTGCCCTGTGTTATTATTTAGTTTTTAATTGTTGGGCTAGAATTTTTGTTTTTTAAATCTAGGTATATAAAAATAAAATTTTTCTAATCTTATTATTTGCTATATGGAGTGTACCACCTGCATCTTGTAATGACATTTATGTAAAACAGGTGCAGTTTTTAAACTGAGTTAAATCTGTTGAAATTCTCTTTTATTGTTAAAAAATATGAAATGTTTTTAACAAACACTTCACCCATTTTAACAAATATATCACCATGTTGCATATGGACTTTCTGTTTAATGACAGATCCTTAGGGATCATTTTTGAGTACACAGGGAAGCATCTCATGCAGCTGCACTATTGGACAGTGAAATGTGTATCCTTATATGAAGATCCTCAGTAAGATCCTCTTACATCATAACTCCAGTTTTCTCCTTCTCAGAGCCTACTAGCTCCCAAGCATTTAGAGGATTGCATGTCCTAAACTGCTGTATGGTTATCTGATGTGAGATCCCATGCTTTTGCCTTTTGCATGTTGGGAAAGGGCTGGAGAAAAATCTGCAAAACCTTCTGGGGCTCTCTGGGTACTACAGTATGGTTCACAAGAAGGACCTGAAATCTGAGAGGTCTTCTGCTCTGGATCCTGCTTGCATTAACACCGTGGAGCAGTAACCTACGGCCAAGGATGGAGCTGGTGGTGAAAACTACATGAAGGTATCTGGAGAGAGCCTTGTCTGTTTTTCCAAGGGGTGAGGCCAGAACACTATTCACTGGGCTCTTTTTGCAGTGTGGATCCTACTAACAACTTCCTTCTTCCACATGCTGCCACACTAAGATTAATTTTACGCTTCAGGGGAAATCCCCCAGTGCTGTCTAATAACCTGCTCTTCTGGACGAGTGCTGCAAATTGACTGTGAAGCCAAGTGGTGATCTGTGTAGGGACAAGTGAGGATACTTGGTGACTTGCTGGCCCTATGGCAGTAAATCACTGTTCTGTGGGGGGATTTGGATTTGGTCCCCAAGCATTTCAGGACTTGGCTTTGGGGAAGTGGTTGCTAACGGGCATCCCAAATAATCTCCCACGAAAAGCATCTCAGTGGATGGCAGCAGTCAAATCTGGATGCTCTGTCCCCACTAGGGCTGGGAAGTCCCTGAGAGCTGTTAATGCTGAGAAGCTGCCCTAGAGAGCCATGGATGCTTCCTCAGCATGGAGCACTGGCTTTTGGGGCTGCTGAGCTCCTGTGAGAAATGCTTTAAGCTCGCTGAGTCATAGGAGTCAGTGCCTGCTGTTACCATAGAAATTGGATCAGCTGCTAGGGGCGGGGAGTCCTGGTCCCTTGGCTCCACTGCTGCGTGGTTCCAGCATGAGCTCACATGCTAGGGAACCTGAATTCTTGTTCCTTGCCCTGTTGAGATCAGAGGTCAGGCAGTTCTGGCAGCCCTGACCAGAGGGCAGAGAAAATAGTTTTGCTTGGATCTTTGCATGGCTGCAGTGGTGGGACCCTGTGTGTCTGACGTGCTGTCTTGGTGACCTGCTGTCTGTATATGTCATGTTCTTTCATATTTTGGGAAACATTGCATTTGATTAGCAATAGCTTCCAGTCCTTTGGGAGCCCCAGAAAGGTGAAAACTGGTTGTAAATTGGTGAGTAGCAGATAAGGGAGGACAGGAAGTAAATAATAATCTTGGAATGGTCCAAAGGGACAGGAAAACCACTGAGTATCCAATTCCCTGTGCTCTCAAAATGCACTCCAAAGCTTGGTGGCAAGTATAGACCTGAGCATGGATGTGACACCTTCCAGAGCTCAGTCTCTCAGAGGTTTTGTCCTCTGTGCTCAGTCTGAGTAACTGTTTCATTGGTTTCCCTGGATGAATATACACATTCAAGCTCTAGGGATGGAAGCTGTAAAACATTGTTGCCCCCTCTCCATTCTGCTAAGGAAATAGCTTTACTGCCAGTATACTTTTTACACTGAGGTGTTGTGCCCCCTCAGATCATCTTTGAACCCTTTGTTGTCCTCATAAAGCAAAATAAGCACAAGCGTCTTTGTGGAACAGTGTTATAGAGACTCTTGCTGATACAAGGTGTCACTTGGTTTTTCTACAGTTCCTCTTGGCTTGCTGCCTGCTGACCACTGAATTACTGTCCATGTCATCTGTGTGAGCAGCCCAGATCTACATAGTTGTCCTTTTTAATGTTTCCTTGCTTACTTCCAGGAGACTGAATTCAGAGGACAGCAGCTGCTTCCAAAGGATTGTCCCTAAGAGTTGGTACTCTTACGGGTCCTGTATGCTGTGCTAGCTCAGTCCCAGCTTTAATCTATCTTCTGCTTCAGATGAGAGTGAGAAATATTTGCAAACAACAGCCAATGCCCTGAGCTATCTGTTTCTTGGACTCTCTTAATTCTTTGGTCTCCTTATTGGCATGCTTGGTGAAAAATACTCATTCGGGCAGTATGGCTTTAAATGAAAGAGGTGATTCCTTGCTGCTAGCTATTATGTAGGAGAAAGGATTTACTGGGTGATGATGAAAGGAGATGAGGATTGTATGTGTATTGTTCTCCCTGTTTTACTAGCTCTGCCTAAAAAATTCCTGTTTTAAGGAGCTGTTCATTTCTCTGTTCAGATCGCAGCACACTGAAACACCCACTTCAGTGTTGTTGAGAGCTCTGGTTCTCCATTATGGGGAGAAGGGGAGGGGTGATTCTTGGGAAAGCTTCCAGCACTGGGCCAACTGTGGAAACAGCCGGGCTTTGTGCCAGCCGTTCGGAGAGAGGGGGAGCTCTGAGCCATACAGGGAGAGTATCAGGCAGGGGCTGGTGCAGCCTGTCGTCTTCTGCGGAGTCCTGGTGCTGCTTCTGTTTCAGGAGAGAAAAATTATTCTGTCCAGAGCTGTGGTCAAGCAGAGACTCCTTGAGAGTGTTGGTACAGCTCTTGATGGCCTTTGATAGCAGTTGGCATGAAAGAATCTGATGTGTTACGCCTCCGGCGAGGAGGAGGAGGAGTTCCTGCTTGTATTAAGGGGGAGGGGACACAATCTCTGGATAAGTAAAGATAAGGGAGTATTGAGGGGAAGTCAGTGAGAAGAGGAAGCGCCTCTGTGGGGAGGTAGATTTGTGAACTCTGTGTCTCACTTAAAAATCTCTGCAGTCCATGTTCTAGACACAGCGAAATAAACTGCAATATTTGGGGACCATGGCTACAGACCCACTCTCGGAGCTTCAGGATGACCTGAACTTGGATGATACCAACCAATCCCTCAGCCAGCTCAAACTGGCCTCCATAGATGAAAAGAACTGGCCAGCAGATGAAGTCCCTGCTTTTCCCAAATCGGGTAAGTATCCTGCTTGTTTGGGATCTGGGTTTTGGCCAAAAAGCAGTTGTTTGTCCTGCAGCATTGTGGTCATATCTACATATACAGAGAGCCCCAGCTCCATTTAAAAGCTTTACAGACACATTAAATTTGCACCACACCCAAGTGAATCAGCGTCAGTATTGAACAGCACTAAAAAGTGCAGAGGCAGCTGCTGCAAGTATGCTCTTCTCAGTCCTGTGCATAGCTGCAGTTTGGTGCTGACAGAATAGATGTGCTGTAAATCTTTGAGTATGCTCCATTATGGTCTCTTGCAGGAGAGTTTGGCCTTCTGGACTGGAATGGTCTCAAACTTCCATCTGGGAGGTGGGGCTGGAGATCTGAGTTATTGCTCTGAAATGCTGTGCTGTGAACTATAAACAGAGAGGTCAGGAAAATTAGCTCAAGGATATACTGTATGACCATCCATCAAGGGGCTATGTTAAGATCCTCCTTTCCTAAAAAGCCATGATGGTGTCCTTGGGTTTTGTCTTTGTGAATATTTGTGACATATCTGAACAGTACTTTCTCAAACAGAGAGAGTGTACATTCTGAGTGACACATATGGATCTCATAGGACTGACAGGACTCTGCTGAAGTCATTGCTGCTCTTGTCCACTCAGAATTTCAAAAATGGGTTTTCAAGTTCCATACATTAGTCCCATGTAGAAGTGCCGTTTTTTCTTATATCTCTATCTCTTGTACTTGCCAATGTGCTCCAGATCCCTTCTTCTGATTGTTTGTTTCTTTGTTCAGATGACTCCAAAGGCTCCCCTGAGCCTGTCACTCACCTGCAGTGGGATGATCCCTACTATGATATCGCCAGGCACCACATTGTGGAAGTAGCAGGTAAGAACCTTTCTGTTTTCTCCTTTGATGTCTTTGCAGCTGGGCTGAGGAAGGACTTTTCCAATAGGGCTCTGGAGACATCTGCTGTTTGCTAAGCCCAAGTGACAATGACAACAAGGTAAACACCAAGGTGACAGAACACCAGGTGACAGGAAGAACACCAAACTTCTTGAATGTTTGTGATATGTGTAATTTTCCATTGACTTAGCTAAATTTGGGTTACTTCTGGCTCTTGCTGACTTGATTATATTATTGTCAGGACTCAGTTGCTTTTGCTGAATTGTTTTAGATATGACCCTTTACTACATCCTGAGCACAAAAGTGGTTTTTGCTTGATAATGCCACAGAAATTAGGTAGTTAAACAATACAGCTGTAAGGTCCTCAGCTGACTGAGTAATCCACAGTAGGTGGTGTCACTCATCGGAATGGCCAGAGCTTGCCATCCTGTCCAGAAATAACATGTACAGAAATCTAAAATAGGGGGAATAGGCCTGTGTTCCACTACAAGGAAAGACCTATTCATTCAGGGTTACAAGCATTTGAATTTTCTTTGTGTTTTCTTGTCCATATTATTTTATTTACACTAACCCTTGGTGATGTACTGCTGGGACCTCCATAAGAAAGAGTTTTGAGGGTGTTCTTTAGGTTGCTATGGTGAGCCTGAGTGAAGGGTAAGGCCAGTTTGTCTTGTGTTCCTTGTTTTTTTTTTTTTAAAAAAAAGAAGCAATTCTACAACTTGCTGTGACTTGATTCATACTTCCTACTTGACTATAGCCACCTCCTACCCCTCCTGCTGCCACCTCCTACCCCTCCTACTGCCTTCTCTCTATACCTTGGTCCCTGCCTCACATGTGAATTGTCAAGGAAGCAGAGACACAAGCTGGAGTCCTCCTGATTCAGGGTTGTTCTGCAGCAGAGTTTGACCACAACGGAAAGAGTCTCAGGCACTTACTTTGGTAAGAGTTGTCTCAATATCATTCTTTTCTGGGCAGTTCTCTCAAATGAGCTTTCTTTTTCCTGATCTCTCATGTTCCATCTTTTGTGGAACAAAATTATAATGGCAGACTCAAAACCTTGTGGTTTATTGTTTTCCTGCTCAGTTTGACAGGCCAGGTGTTTGACATTTGGGCTATTATGCCTTATAGATTTGCCAGAAGTGCTTTCATTTACAAACGTGTTACTAAGCTTCTTTTCCATGAGACTGGAGTTTGTAGAGGTCTGCACCCTAGTCTCTGTTGCTGAAACTGGAAAGGGACAGATGTATGGACTCCACCATTTCAGTGGTAATAGCCAGAATATTTGGAGTGCGAATGGCACAGGTAACTGGTGTTTGAGGACTCTGGGAAAGGGTGAATTAAATGATACAGTGTTTGCTTTAGGCTAAGCTTCAGACAAAGCGCTTAGCAGAGTTTAGATCAGAGACATTGCTAAGACTGGAATGTCAGCCCAAACCAAGGATATACTTGGTCTGATCCCTCCTGAGATAAACACCACTCTTTCTGAGGGATTTCTGTTCCAAGGTAACATGACTTTTTCTTTGACAATCTCTCTGAACGGAGTATCACTCCAGTGGAGGTGTGTGTCAGTGGCTCTTGTAACATAGCCATTTGGCCATTTGACACGGTCTAGGGTAGCAAATGAAGAATTAACCAGCTTCCTGAAAAGATTCTGGGGTGGGATGGTGGCTGACTGGGAGCTGTGCCTGCATTCTGAACTCTTCCCCGCTGTGGTTTACATTTGTATTCCTGGTGAGCTCTGTGTCCCTGCAGTGTCTCTGTATAGTGCAGAAACAGCTCAGAGAAGCTTCTGTTCCTGGCTCTTGCTGGCCAGTTTTCACCGGTAGCTGATACGTCTGAAAGCATGTGATGGTCCCACACACAGCGTGTGGTGTGATGCCTTTCTTGGCACTGGGAGAGCTTGGAGCACAGCTCCAGATAGAGGATTTGCTGCCATACAGGTTTGAGACTTGCTGGTTTCTCCTCTCCTGAAAGGAGAATTTATGAAGTTGATCAAAAGGGATTTGACTTGTAATCTTGGTTCTGGGGTGAAGCTGTTAATTTTTTTTTTTGGTCAGTAATTGATAACTTTAACTGTTCAGAGTATTGGACAGCGTAGTCTTCTGGATTGTTGTTGGAGGCAAACAATCTGGGAAACTCTGGAAAAATCCTATTAGAGGTAGCCTGGAGAATATAAATCTCACTGGAGGATTAATATGAAACTGTTCAGATGTGGTTCTGCTGAGAAATTGTGTCAGCAGCTCCAGGTGCAATGAACACTGGCTATGCTCAGCCTGAAAATTATCCTAGATCTCTTGTAAAGATTAGCAAATGGCAGCAGATCAAGGATAGTTTTATCCACTTTATTGATTCTTTAGCTTTCTGTCCCATGTCTTTCTCTGTTCTGCAGTTCCGAGCAGAAAGCTTGTGGCTAACTCTGTTCCTGCCTGCCCTGAAATATGTTCTCGGTTGATGATGCTATTTTGAGACAAAAGCAGAAGGCTGGTTCCCATCCTCGGGCTGTACTCCATGACCCCAGTGTTACCCTGTGTGGTCAGAGAAGTAATTGCTTCTTGCTGGATGTGTGCATGGTGTGCATAACTTAATAAAAGCCCAGTTTTGATGACAAAAAGTTAGCACACTCATTTTCTAGTTGACCTTAATTTCTGATTCAGTCCAAGGCATGCTGGATTTGCAAAGTCTGGCTATCTGACCTAAGAGGGGAAAGTACTGAAAAACATTTTGCAGAATTTGTTAGGAAAATAAGTTTTTGGGGTTTGTTTTTCACTTTAAAATGGTGCAGCAGTTTCATGGAAACTCTCCTTTGTGCCCTATGCTCCTGTCTCTTCTGGGGACTGGGATCATGCAGGAAGAGGCTGTCCATGGGAAAGGACAGGCATGTCACTGCTGTCCCATGTCGTGGTGTGTTACACAAAGATGACAGCAAAAGGCATCTGGGCCACAGTCCTGAGGGAGTGCTCAGAACTGGGGTATTGTTAGGAATCAAAATATTTTAGTTAAAGGAAACATTCTTTTGGTTCTGGGACTTGACGCTTTTCTGAAGGAAGATGTTGGTGTTCTGCTGGTCCTTTCAGACCTGCCCTAAAGTGTGTGTTTATGGAGTGTTCAGGCTCTGGAGAGGTCTCTGTGTGATTTTGTTCTTCTTGACTCTGAGTGCCTCTTTTTGTGAGCACTGTAGCAATGAAATTCTTCTTTACACGTGGCCAGAAGCTGAAAGAGAGGAGGCTTGATTTCATTGCACAGTCCACTTCTGCAAAGTGTGTTTTTTTTCCCTTGCTCACGTCACATAGCATTTGGAGGAAGCACAAGCTCCTGGTTGAGGGCTTTTAAGGAACTCTCCCAAGTTTCTGTTATGTTGAGAGTTTCTGTGTTCTCCTGCCAGTTCTTACCTGGCAAAGGTGCTGCCTCCATCTTCTGAGGGGTTGAGGCAGACTAGACGTGACATAGTCTTGGCCTTGAGTTTTAGCACAGACTGAATTGCAAAACTAAGGCAGGTAGTTAATAATACTCTAAAGGAGGTCTCTGGAGATGGCAGTTCATACTGGAAACCTGTGGCTGTGGGGGAAGAGCAGAGCTCTTGTCAGCTCTGGCAAGGTGTTCCTTTCTCATTCTGCTGCCCAGTCTGAAATACTGGTCTCTTCTTTGTGGTCAACATGCAAAACTGTGGCTATGAGGTTCATCAGCATTCCCATTTTAGACAACAACTGCCTTGCTTTCTTTTGGGATAAGAAAATAGGGGTCTAACATATACTGGCATATGAATTTCTCACTGCAGTGGAGGGTAGAAGATAGTGTATCAGTGGTCAGGGAAGTGGCTGTCACTGTATACTCCAGCTAGTAATCCCTGCCCAGTGATTTCAAAACTTTGTTGGAGCTCAAAGCATGTATCTGCTAGTTTGTGTGGGAAATCTGCTGCCTCACACCATTAATTGTCAATCTGTGGGGCTGCCCTCGCAGAAAGGCTGTGATGCCACTACATGTAAGACCTGTAACTGAAGTGGGAAAACAAGGTGGAGACCTATGAGTGCACCTTGTGTTACTGGATTGAAGCCGCAATTTCAGCAGTAAATTATTTTCATTGGTGAATCTGGTACCAAACCTACCCAACAAACATGACTGCAGGTGCCAAAGCTGTAACTGGTGCTGATGATTTGCTGTACGTGTTGGTGGTTGACATGGGGAGGTAAAATCCATCTTGGAGCACCAGTATCTGTTGTTTGTCTAGAGAGGCAAAGGTAGAAGTGGCAGACAAAACTTGTATTGAAGGTGTGTTGCAGAGTGTCTTTGGCGGCTAATGGACTCAGCAAAGGCCCATTAGTAAAGGGTAACAAGGGTCCTTTTCCCTTCAGGCATGGTACATTGTTACTGGTTTCATTAGTACAGACTGCCTGCATTTCTTGCATTTCTGCTGCTTTTGGATGTAGTTTTTGGCTTTTAGCTTTTTTATTTGTTTAGGAATATTTTGTATGATAAAAAAATTATGAATTGCCTCTGTAGAATTAAGTCCATCCAAAGCAAGCCCAGCTTGTGCACCCTATTTTGATAAGCAAGGTCAAGGGAAGGGAGAGTATAAGTTTCTAAGGGAGGCTAAGAGAATGGAGAATTTCTTCCTAGAGTTCTGCTCTGCAAAGGCTCCTGTCTTGATAGGCCCAGGTGGGTCTGTTGAGTATATAGCTGTGAGAGTGATGGAAAGGGACTGGGTGTGATAATAAATGCCTTCATAAACTAGAGGAACCTTTTTAAAAATAATTGGCAGTTCAATTTTTTAATTCAGAATCTACTAATCATGGAAGAAGAGTTATGGGTGAGGGATTTGTTATTGATATGGAATGATGCCCTTCTCTGTACACTTCTGAAGTTGTTCAGAGGACTTCAGAACTAATTGCAATTAACCCTTTTAAAAGTAGCCGTACAGCAGTGACCATTTTGGTGGCAGAGGAAGTGTAACAGTAAGGACAAGAAATTTGATTATACAGAGTTAGTTGCAAATTCAGAAAGGAGATTTGGGAATCGATGGTTGCTGTTATTGCCTCTAATTGTTAGATAAGACTGCTTTTTGCAGAGGAGCATGGGGGAAAAATGAAATGGAAGGAGGTTGAATCCTGCAAGACAGCAGCTAAATGCATCCCGGTGGCAATCTGGCTAGGCTCTCAGACTTTACCCTCATGATTACTTTCTGAGAAAGGATGCAAAGCTTGGCTTGCTTTAACTTTTTTTCTGTTCCTCCAGACCAGGGTGCACTTGATGGGGCCCAACCAGGTAGGTAGATTTTTTGTGGCACTAACATTTGGTTCTGTAGATCATGGTATTCCTTTAGCATGACCATGGCCTGTAGCTGGACTGTCTCAGGGGAGCCCAAACTTTGCTCAGCCTTAGGCTGCAAGTGGCAATTTTTCAGGAATCCAAAGGCTGCACAAAATTGTTGTCTGAGGGCTGCACCTCTGCCTCAGGCACAGCAGAATCATCTGAGCCAAATTTGGCGTATGGGCTTTACTTTGGGCACTTCGGGGCTCATGGGTCTCAATGCAAGTCCTGTTCCTGTCCTGTCATGGTGGTGGCCTGCTTGGACCAGATCAGTTTGAACTCCAGTTTATCCTGTTATCGTATGTGGTTTGGAAGTTCATTCTAGGATTGCTTCCTATTCTTTCACATGATCTCCTGCTGCACTCACATGCTAAGCAGCTGGTACTTAAACTGGATTCTCCATCTGAAAGCAACTGTTATCTATTTCTTCTCCATTTGGCTGCAGAGATATTGTGTTCTGGTAACTTGTTTGCCCAAAGCTGTGCTTGACTGCCCTGGGCTTGCTGAGCATTTTTTAATACTCTCCGGACTTCAGTCCTAAGTCTCAATAATTTGGCTGCTGGTGCTTTCATGCTTCTCAATGTACATGAAAACTTCTATTGGTGTGAAATTCTTACAGCTAAGACCTTCACACAGTTCATGGAAATGCTGATTCTCATTTCCTCATTATGTGGAGTCTTCTCCCCCTTTTTCTATGCTCTCGGACATCCTCCCATTCTGCATTCTTTAATCTGACCCTCTAGTGCATTTTTGTATCAGTTAAAGCTATATTCACTTCATAAGGCTTTGTGATTCTGGCAGTGTTTGGATATTGGGAATATCAAGGTGGATGAAATCATGTATTAAAGTACTTCTGCTTTGAGCCTCTTACCTTCTTTTCCTTCAGGGCTAAATCCACTCAGGAATTCAATAGGCAACTAAAATCTACTGTACTTAAATGTTTCCCAGCTGTACCATAAGCTTAGCGCAGCTAATTGAAATGAAATTACATTTGACAGGTTTTTTACTTGCAGTAGCTCTGATTTAACATGCTAAGCTTTGTGAAACTTGTGTAGTAATATTCTGGTATTCTGTTGTGGTGCTCTTTCCTTGACCCTCAACTCTGTTAACTTTGCTGTTTTAGCAGTAACATTAGCTTTTGGTGGCAAGTTTTATCCATCTGCATTGTCTCCGTATCAAAGTAGTAGGATATTCCCATATGAATCTTTCAACAAGATGGGCATTTAACTGAGGCAACCTGATGAAGGTAGGAATGAGCAGTCTCTAGACTGCAGTTAGGCTGCCTCAAGTCATGACATAAATGCTAAAGGATATATTTCAGGATATGTAATGAATATATTTCTATTTACCTAGAAATAGTAAATAACAGGATTTGCATGCCAAGGATGTATTTTCCATGTTGGCTGTGCAGATTCATTTAATGGCCTGTCTTGGGGCATTACTGCCGTCTTGATGTGAATTTCTGCTGTGATATGTTTGTATTGCTGTAGGTTTCAGTCTGAAACATTTGCCTCAGTATTTTAATTTCAGCCCTTTTAGAAGTTTGGCTTTGCACTCATGGCTTGGAAACACAGCAGTGATTTTCCTTGACCCTTGTCTTAGAAGTGCCCTGGAAATGCTGCTTTTCGAGCGAGAGGAAAAACGCAGTTCAGGCCTTAAAAGTTCCATAAAAATATTCAGGCGCTTATGTCCATCAGTGATACAAGTTCATACCTCTTTAGATGAGCAGCTGTCTTGACTGGCTTTAGATATTGGCTGCTGTCTTACTCTTTGTTGTTAAAAGCAAAATAATCTGAATCACATCCTTCAGGGAGGTAGTTTAATTCCAGTGTACATTGAAAATATTTTTTAAGTTGGGGTGCTCTGTGAGTTCTGATGGTATATAATTTGTTATTGATTTGTTGTTAACTACTGAGCATTCCTCATCTGGGAGAGGTAGGAGGCAGCCTGAGAAGCCAAGTGATTACTTCATGGTCTCTAGTTGGGTTCAGTGGAAACTTCAGCTATTTGCACTTGCAAACAAGGGGTGAAAACCTAGATACATAAGATTAATACTGCAAACAGGAAAGCGAATAGTACAAGGGATGGAGCATCTGGGAAAGATCAAACCTGATAAGAATCTGTTCTGTAGGAGGCCAAGGGGCCACCTGAAGGTAGTTTTCTCCAACAAGAATGCGTGGAATGGGCTTTAGGTTCTTGTTTATAAATTGGAGCAATTGATTGTTCAGCTTTGATGCTGAATTTTTGATTTTATCATGTCTGGAACAAGGAGACTGATCAGAAATATGTCAGGTAGAAACAAGATTGGCAGTTGATGGTTTTGAAAGTTTCTGTGTTGACAGGCTGAGCTCAGTGTGATGAAACTGGAGCAAAACCTGGAACTCAGAAAAGGGCACGCTGGTTCCTTTGTAGGTCTCATGCATAAATTCATTCTGATTTGGAAGGCAAAACAGGCCACTCCTTTTTCAGTCATCCTGGGCACTCTAGATTATCTTTTGATGTACTTGGTCCTGGAAATTGTCCAGAGGATACATACCATCTTCCTTTTGGAAGAGTCATGGATTGTCTGTTTATTCTTTACCAGCGATCCCAGACTGTGTAAGGAACAAGACTGTAAACTTTGCATAGGCCTTGCTGCAGGCTTTTATGTCATTTCAGAGAAAGCTATTTAAGGTATGTCGTTCTGGAATTGTGACTTGTCAGGTCTGATAATCAGTGCCCAGAAGCCTGAGCTGAGTGTGTGACCACCCACAACATGGCACAAACATAGTACTGTACTGCACACCACAGAGGCCTGCCTTGATTAAGCTTGAAGTCTGCATCTGGCCCTCAGACCATCCACTCTGGTGTGAAATGCAGCCTCAGTTTACTGAAGATCTCATCTGTTCTGAATTTAGCATAGAGCTATGTATGATCTGCAAAGATCTGTTGTCTTTCTGACCATTCTTTCTCATGACTATAAAACTCAACAGATTCTCAAATGCTGCATCTTCTTGCATTCTGCTTTATACAGGCAGGACCCTTTGTCCTTCAGATAGAGACATGTGCGTTGCTCAAGACCAATGGGAAGGGTCACAATATGCCATGTTCCTTATCCAGGGCTTTGTAACCTGCACTTAGTCTTTTAGATAACATTAGATAACATTAGACCTGGCCCTAAAGCTCAAAGCAAGCTACCAAGAAACTCTGGGATAGGCAGAGAGTGGGCTACCGTGGGATATGTGATGTGATGTTGGTCTTGTGGCCTGGCTGTGACTGTATCTGGTTGTTCCAGATGAGCCTTGCATCACTCTCTCCTAGTCCTGCATTCCAGGTCATGTGTCCTCCCTAACTGCCCCGTATCTCCGCATGTGTATGTCAATGTGATGGCCTGTGCCACCCCTTTCCTGGTCCGTACCTAGTGCTGCCGCAGTGTCCTTAGCTTTGGTAGAACTTATGCCTTGTGTGCATCAGTAAATTCTGTGTTGTCTGGTGACTTGAAAATGGGACTTGCAAGGTGAAAATAAAAATGAACAAAGTAGCAAGAGAATCTGTTCTGGCAAGATGGGGGCAAAAGGGGGCTGGTGCCATCTTAATGTCATGGCTGGTGTGTATGAGTTCTGCGGTTGCCGTTTTGAGCACCAAGTGGTCATCTGGTACTAACAGGTAGTGTTCCCAGAAATCAGGTTTGCTACTCTGAGACCTGAGATGCTGCGTGGCAAGTGTAGCCAAGTGATAGTTGAGGGCCAGAGCCTGTGCAAAGGTGAGAAAAAGGCTGCATGAATATTGTAAATCCATGCTGGGAAAATGATATATTTCAAGAGGAATGTTGTATTGCAGGTCAGTCCTGCATAAGTAGTGATCCTTGCTGCTTTTCTGTGCTGTGGCCTGTGTGAGATGGTTTACCACATGGGAGTAAGGAGGGTATTGTTGAGTATGGCCTCAACGGCCCCATTCACTGCTGCACTCTCTGCTTGACAAGAAAACACAGGTTTCAGAGCAGGGTGAGTAGCTAAAAATGTGGGAAGATGGGAAGATTTTTACCCTTAATACTAAAGGAACCATTTCATCTCCACTGCTGCTAAAAAGAAGTCATCTTTGTGGAAATGGATTGGGTGTTGTGTCTGGGAGAGAATCAGACTTTCCCTCAAACTCTGTATGTCCGCAGGATTTGTGACCTGGTTCTCACTTATGCAAATCTCTCTATTCCCCAGCATGTCTGCTAAGCTTGGCCATGTGTGTCTGCTTGGGCTTTGTTCATGAGGCTGAGATCTCTGCTGGCATAAGTCCACTGACAATTGAAGACTTGCTTTGGGGAAATCTTGGCTTGTTGTCTCTGAAGCCTGAAGTGGTGGCTGGGAGTGTCCTCCATGACATGACGGTGCTTTATGGGTTATTTGGCTCCAGTGTGATGGGGACTGTTTTCTGCATGGCTTTTACAAAGAATGCTTTGTCGCGCTGCACTTTGCAGCTCCTTCTATCTCAGGCTGGAAAAATCTCTCTGTGGATGGAAAATCTAGGAAGCAGTGAAGAGCTTATTCTACAATCCTCCTGGAGAATCCGGCAGTCCTGCTTGGCCCATCTGTAGAAGAGACTTAGGATGATGCTTGTTTCTCATTGTTGGAAAGATGAGAAATCATCTGGAACTCATCCAGAAGAGTTCTTATCTGGAACTGCTCTTTTTCTAGGAATTTCTTGGTTTCGAGGGTATGAAATGGCCTGTGTTCTGTGTGGAGAACTAAGTTTCAGGTGAAGCAAGAAACAGATGCACCAGACTATTAGAAGTTAGTCTGGGACTGTGTGCAGCTTGGAAGGAGTTATTGTGCCAGTGAGGGGCAGTTTTCCCTGTGCATCCCTGGACATGTGTGCATCAGGAGCAATGTCCAGGCACAGCTTTGCAGGATTAATGCTCTGAGCACTCTGCTCTTTACTTGCCTCCATCCCTATGTGCCCCAAGGCATTCTGGCTTCCAGTCCTTCATCTCCTTTCAGGACTGGAGCAGGGAATCTGTTCTTCATTATCATTGTTGACTTGCTGGGCCCTCGGTGTTCAGGCCTCTGCTTCCACACTAGGCCCATGACCACTGCTGAAAATCAGATTTAGCTTTGCTGGCAGCTGTGCCTTGTTACGGTGGTTTCTCATTCTTTCTTTACCCCTTGCTGCCAATACCACAGTGAAGTCCCTAACTCCCTTTAATCTCTGGCATTTTATCTGCAGGTGATGACAAATATGGAAGAAAAGTAATTTTGTTCAGTGCCTGCCGGATGCCCCCAAGTCATCAACTAGATCACGTGAAACTGCTGGGGTAAGTAGAGTCTTAGTAGGCTGCTGTTAATTTCTTAAATCTGACCTAATTCTCAGCTGCTGGATTCCTGGGGACAGATCCATCTGCAGTAGCTTCTTTAGCTGGACATGTCTTCCCAAATGCTTACCTCCATTGCTGGAGATGCAAATCCTCTGTTATGGCACACAAAAAGAGTCCCAAAGGGAGGAAAAGCCTCTCTGTAGCAGAGCACAAAGTGAGTTCATCAGTTCTTTCTTCTCAGGTACCTGAAATTCACACTGGACCAGTATGTGGAGAGTGACTATACTTTGGTGTACCTGCACCATGGTCTGACCAGTGAGAACAAGCCATCCCTGAGCTGGTTGCGGGATGCCTACAGGGAATTTGATCGCAAGTGAGTAAAGCTGCAGCAAGCAAGGATGTTATGTGCTGTTCTGTAGCCTAACATAGAGGATCTTCCCCAACCCCCCTGTGTAGCTTGGTGATCATAATTTACTTCATTTGTTCTCCTGTTTAAGGAGGTGGATTGTTGTTTAATGGAGACTGAATCATAGGATAAACAGCTCCTTCTGTAGTTACATCCTTTAAGCCAACAGGCAAGCAGCAAACCCAGGAGCTGGTGCAAGTGTGTCAGCCCCATGGTATAATTGTAGGTTCCTGGGGAGGCTGCTCACTGGTTTTAGATGAATCTTGGAATACAGGGTAGCATGACCTTAGGCTGCCGAGTGGCCCAACACAACTACAGAGCATGGGAGAGCAGAGGCCATGGGTGCTGGAGTGTGGTGAGGCTCAGTGCAAAAGGCATGAAGCAACCAGGATGCCTTAATCTTGTGGAAAGGTTGGTTCCTCTGCTTGAAGTGCAGCTTGTCATTACTGGGCTTCTCTTGACAGGTACAAGAAGAACATCAAAGCTTTGTATATTGTGCACCCAACCATGTTCATCAAGACCCTACTGATACTCTTCAAGCCTCTGATCAGGTAGGAAGGAAGCACTACTGGAGGCTCACCTGCATGCTCGCACTGCAGGGGAACAATAGGGCCTTCTCAGAGGGGCGCAAGCTGAGCCCAGGCTGCCAAGCCTATCTTGGAGTCTCTTAGCTTTTTCTATCTCCTCCCACTTCTGAGCTCAGTAATACTTCTTTAGGAACCTACAGAGTTTGCAGCTCTGTGCTACTCCTTTTCTCTCCAGCAAGTAGAAGTAAGAACTTGCAGGCTCTGCAACTCAAATATTTAATTTATTGTCATACTGAAATAATAACTCTATGACATAATTGGGAGTAAAATATTCTCAAGTCTCCTGCTGACCATAGGAAGGAGAAATCCAGCATTTGAGGGAGCCTGCTGCTACCAGGGCTTCTAATGTATCTTGGAAAGTCTTTGTAAAATAGATGTCCTGGTAAAATAGATGGAGTGGGAGAGCGATGTGGGTGACATCTCTGCTGCTCAGCCATACCTATCCTTTGCCCCATGGATGTTTCTTGCAGCCCTCTGCTCTCCTTTACTGTAAGTCATTTCTGTTACTGGATTTCTCAATTCCTCACATATCTACCTTTCTTTTGTTTTTCAGCTTTAAATTTGGACGAAAGATTTTTTATGTGAATTACCTTAGTGAGTTGGAGGAATATGTGAAGCTGGAACAGTTGGGGATCCCAAGCCAAGTGCTAAAGTGAGAATACTGTCTCTGTCTCCCCCTTGCTTAGGGCTCTGTGAGAGGGGACCTTTTGTAAAGAGTGGCAAGAGAAGAGATTGTTTCACTCAGATTTTGCAGGATGTGCTGATAAGTTGCCTTCAAGACTGGTTTCTCTCTATAGTCCTTCCTGTGTGTCCTTGGCCCCAGTTCTGTCTTTGAATTAAAAATCCTTCTCCAATAGAGCACCAATGCTGCATCTCCCACTTACTCCCTGGGGACTTTCTGCAAGATACTGACCTTAACACTGACCTGGAGCTCGTGGTGTGCATCTGCTTTTGTCTGGGCACCTGCTTGGCTCATTCTGTACTGCTCAGCTTGTCTTTCGGGCTTTCCAAAGTTGCCATAATTTCAGTCCTACCAGATTGCTTCCTTGTCCCACACCCACATATGCATCTGCCTCATCACAAGCAGTGCTGTGCTGGCCTCCTGCCCACGCTGTTACTCAGCTACTCCAACTCTTGATTACAAATAGATACTCCTTTTCTCCCTGGTTTTTTTTTTTCTGGCAACCAGATGTTTGTTCTTGTGCTCCAGAGCTGCCTGTGGTGGTTTTGCATAGGTGTAATTGACTGTACCAGTCTGGTGCTGTTACCAGAGGGTGTGCAGTGCTAGGTTCATGCTCTTTCTGGGAGGTGGAGTGGCTTTTTACTAGTCTGTGTTTTGCTGCAGGTATGATGAATACCTGAGATCCCTGCAAAAACCTTTGCAAGTGCCCCAGAAGCCAACACCCCCACGCCCACCACTGCCAAACCAGCAGTTTGGAGTCTCCCTACAGCAGTGAGTATTTCTGGACTGTGTTGCTTTTGCCCTGACTTGCTTGATATGAGGTCACTGTATTTATTACTAAACAACAGCAGAAAATGGCTGCGAAATTTCTTGCAGTTCAGACTTCCTACAAAACTTTAATTGTTTTCCTGAGGAACTCTGTGCTCTTGTCCAGATCCTGACTAACTCAGTTCAGTTCCACCCTCTTGATCCCTGGGTTAGATTGTTTTTGCAATCTATGGGAGGAGCAAAATAAGGGTCACTAAGGGAGGAGCAAAATAAGAGCCATGGGGACAGCTTTATGTCACTAGAAACTTCCTTTTAAGCAAAAGAAGTCTGTAGGAGGCCGACAGGGGTCTCTTTAGGACTATGTTACTTTGAGCAGTGCTGCAGATTTGTTTCTTAGTTGTTTTCCAAATCATAAATTCTATTTTAAAAGCATGTCTATTCAGCCTTGTAGTGAATCCCACTCCCCATTCCTGCACAGTCACAAAGGCAAACACAGACACTGGCAAGGGCTGGTGATACTGAGTAAGTGTTGAAGGTATTTTTAACTCGGAGTGTAGTTTTGCCTCCCTGGGGAATGAGGAGGAGCCAGTACTGTGTATCTAGACACATCCTCTGAGGCAGTCTGGGAACACATTCCCCAGCTTCAGTGCAACATTTCCAGTTGGTGTTTGCCATGGTGCCTGAGCTTGTTAGCAGCCTGGGAGGGGTGAACAGCTCCAAGCTATCGAGTGGTCTGGACAATCAAATGTGAGGGTGGCAGCGAGCACCTTGGTGTCATGAGGTTTTCCCTGATGGGCATTTTGTTGATAAATCTTCTGTCACAGGAATGTGGTGGCCAACATTTTTTTTTCTCATGTGTCAGCTTCTTTCTGCCCTTGCTCCTATGGGGAAGGAAAAAGGAAGCGTAACCCTTTTCACCTGATTCATAACTATTATTCTTGCCTTTTGGGAAACCCTTTGCCCTGGCATATACAGGTTGAGATTTTTACAGAGGATGGAAAAACATTCCTGTGGTTTAGTAATGAGCTCATAGTTGCTCCAGTAAATGATGTAACATGATGGGTGAAGAAGATAGAAGGCCAGCATAATGGCTGAACCAGGGATGGGGATAGCAAGATCATACGTAGTACAGCTTGTGTAGGCAAATTCAAGAATTGGAGACTGCATGTAGGGCAGGACCAGTCCTGTGTACCAGTCATGTGTAACCTGTTGTTTCTTGGTGTAGTCTCAGGGAGAAGAGCCCTGATCAGTCTCCTGTTCCTCTGGTGGTCAGAGACACCATTGCTCACTTGCGGGAGCATGGTAAGTGTTCGGGGAAGCTGCAGTCCCATATCAGGGACCTCTGTTCTGTTCAAGCTCCCATCAAGACTGTGGTAAGATAGAGACAAACAGCAGTCTAGAATAGGGTGTAAAACCCAAAATAGGTGAGTTAGCCTTCAAGTGAGATTGTGGAGGGCTTAGGAGAACACCTTTTTTCAGAAGTCCATGTTCCCACTTGTTTAAAAGTAGCCAAATGCCCCTTGTATCCTTTGTCTGATAGTGGAAGCAAAAAGAATTGTTTTACTCTAAAAAAGGGACTTGTTGATATCTGTCTGAATGTCCCACAGCATGGATTTATAATTGTTAAGGCCAGCATTTTTGGAGACTCTCACATGGCTGATTTGTTTCTTCTCCGTCTGCTGTCACTTCACAGCTCTTAATACAGAGGGGATTTTCCGGAGATCAGCTAATACACAGGTTGTCAGAGAGGTCCAGCAAAAATACAATATGGGTAAGTGCCCAACTACATCAGAGTCACTCTCATTCCCTAATTACTACTGTGCAACTGCAACTATGTGGGAACTAGTCCATCATGGATCCTCTCCTTTGATAGGTCTGTAGGTGAGGCCTCATCTTGGGGTATGACGTGAATTGCAAGGGAGAAGTATCTGGTACTTCTGCTGTGTGGAAAGCATATTCCTTCCCACTCATACTCCCCTTACTATCCATTTTTTTCCTGAAAGTTTCCCTGCTTCTTGGGGTGAGATATACCATCTTACTCTGGTTATACTTAAGATGACCAGGATGAAACTTAGTCATGTTTCATTTGATGACTTCTAAAGATGTAGTGCTGGATTCAGCACTGCTTTGTATATTATTTTGGGACATATTTTTCTACTCTGCTAGAAGATGTGGTACATCAGGATTCTGTGTTTTTTAAAATATCTCTTCCTAATAGTTTCGGGCTCTGACTATCATGTCCTGTCCTTTGTCTGGAGGAGGTGCAGCTTTGGCCAGTGAGCACTGAGTCCCTCCTCTACTTTCTCAGGTGTGCCTGTAGATTTCCAGGAGTATGAAGATGTCCACCTCCCTGCTGTGATTCTCAAGACCTTCTTGAGGGAGCTACCTGAGCCCCTCCTCACTTTTGGCCTCTACAGCCATGTTGTCAGCTTCCAGAGTGAGTTGTAACAACTGTGCTGCTCCCTGAATGTTGCACTGGCTTAAGGGCAAAGATGTCTTAGTGGGGACATGAATGGGATACCTTGTAACTGCCAGCAGGGCCTTCATCAGGATGGGTGCTGAGGATTGTCCTGTCTCTCTTGATTTTTAGGTGTGGAGGAGGTGAAACGTGTGGAAGTTGTTCGCAAAACGCTCCAGGATTTGCCAGAAGAAAACTACCAAGTGCTCCGTTTACTGACAGCCTTTCTGGTGCAGGTGAGCACTAGCCTAAGCATTTGCTTGTCATAATGCTGAGAGGTGCAGGCAGGCCTTCAGCCTAAAAGGTGCAAGCATGAAGCCTGTGTGGTCTATACCAAGGAGGTAAGACCCTTACCTCCCCAGGGTGGAGGTAGAACTATAAAGTAGCTGAGTAGAAGAGGGGTCTCAGATCTGCTTTAAAGTACTTCCTGCTGCCAAGAAAGCCACTGCAAGGCCTTTCAAGCAAGAGGGAAGATCATGAGTGGTGATCTCAACTTGTAGAGATATTATCTGACAATGCTCTTGATCCTGTTGTTATGATATGACCTGGCCAGCTTTTCTCCTCTTATTTTCCCTGTAAGTGTGTCAGCTCTGGCTTTGGGGAGGCTAGAGGGCAGCTGCTGTGCTATTCTGTAGGATTCACAGTGGTCTCTTTCCTTCCCACATAGGTCTCTGCTCACAGCGACAGAAACAAGATGACAAACACCAACCTGGCAGTTGTGTTTGGCCCAAATCTGCTCTGGGCCAAAGACGTGGCCATCACTCTAAAAGCCATCAATCCCATCAATACCTTTACCAAATTCCTGCTGGACCACCAGAAGGAGCTGTTTGAGGCTGCGGAGGCCTGAATCCAGGCCAGCCCACACCTGCACACTGTGCCCACTTTCCCCCTTCTTTGTCTTGGAGCTGTGACCAAGCTGTCACCAGTACAAAGGGACCATTGATCTTCTGGGTGATGAGCAGAGTGAGGGCTGTGGAGTTGATGGTGAAAGTGTGCAAGTAGGTGAGCAGGAGACCTGCAGCTCTGGATGGGCAGGGGAGCTGGTCTCCCAGCTGCTGAGACTGGAGTCCTAACCCACCTGCGCAGCTCCTCCAGAACTCATCACCAGTCTTCTGCCCTATCAGATGACTTGCCTTCCTTTCCTCCTTCCCTTATGTGCAGTTTTTCTGCCCTCCTGGACCCTTCCGTAGCACAGATCTTTTTGTTCAAGCTCCCAATAGCCCCAGCTCACCCCTCCTTTCCTCAGCTGGGCTGTTTGGACTAGGGCAGGATTGCTGGGTTTTGTGATGGAGACATTCTTACTGTGAGTGCCATTTCTCAGCACTGAGCATGCATCCTGCCTTTCCCCAGGGGCACCTAGAGCAGCAGCCCTTGTGCTTCAGGTCGCAGCATGTCCTGCACTGTCAAACACCACTCTAGACCCCCTGCTTTTGGCAGGCAGGTGAAGGACAGGCTCATGGCAGTGGGCTCTGTTACCTGTCAGACTCCAAAACAATGAAGGTGAGTTTAGCCCAAAGCCCAGCCCCTTTGGGGTCACCTGCTCCAGGTACTATTCAGTGTTTGCTGGACTGTAGTGGGTGACTTGCCTCCCATAGTTATCCAGCTCAGGTGTGTTTGTCCCTCCAGCAGCACTTCCAGCCTGGCTAGGAAGGTTTGTGCCAGGCCTGGCTGTGCATGTGAGTCAGCTGTGACCCTTTGACAGCTGGTGAGTCTGAATATAGGAGCAAGTGCCCTGGTGGCATTGAGCTGCTGAACACCATGAGGATCACCATCTGTCCTGACAGCAGCACAAGGCCTCCTCTTCTGGCATATGTATCTGTGCTGACTGGCACAGACCGCCTTGACTAGTTAGTTGTCTTTTTGAGCACAACGTTCCCCAGCACAGTGTAACAGAGAGCATGGCCTTGAGGGAAGGTCTGGGGACTGGGGCTAACCCTCACCATGGAGTGCACCAGGCCCGGATTACAAATTTCTGCTCATGTGCCAAAGCTGTGAGGGAACAGCTATTCCATGTCAAGGGCCTTTGCCATGTCTCCTCCTGGGTTCATACCTTCTACCCTGGCATCTGGTCAGATGCATCTTGTATGCCCAGGGCACAGCTGGAGAGGTTGTGTTCTCTGCAAGGCAGGCGCAGAGTGGGGGCGTCCTGGCACCTCCCTGGAGCAGCTGTGATACTGTTACAGCATCTCTGTTGGGTTTGAGTTGCCTCATTCCCATTACCTTAGCTAAAAGGTCCTTCTCCTCAGCCTGGGCCTGTCAGGGTTTTAGGAGGGAGCTTCTAGCCTTACTTCATTGGTGTGATTTATCTTTGTACCTTGTGCCCTGTGTGACTGGCCCAGACCTCCCTGCTGCATCTGGCCTCAGGGACAAATCTTTTGGACCAAACAGAACTGTTTTAGAGAATTTGCTTTTTCATAATATTTTTGCCTGTCTTTAAACACTGACCAAGGGTCAGTGCCCCTGGTGTAGTCAAAGTAAGTGGCATCTGCTGCAGGAATTAAGGAGATTGCTCTTTTTGCTAAACTCTGGAATGGGGATTGGTGCAAACATAGGCAGCTCTGCAAGGCAGCGCAGGTGCAGCCAGCTGCCTTGGAGGAGGCACACCAACATGTGGGTGGGAACAGTGAACAAGAAAGTAAACATTAGTAAGACTTGAGCAGGAGAGGTTCTAAGATAGGACTGGATCTGATCCTTTCTAGATACCAGGAGACTTTGCCCTATGGAGGCTACCAGGCTGCTGACTTCTTGAAATCTCCCTCTTCCAAGAGTAGGGAGCCTTCCCTGTTAGGCCAGGATATGAATTGTTTCATCCTGAACAATTCACAGCAGTAACTAAGTAAATGTTTTGGAGGGAGAGATAATCTGCTCCTAATTCATTTGTGATCTCTTCTAGAGTGAGTTAGCAGTGCTGATGTGCTGTGGAGGAGTAATCTGGGGTGGACTAGTGTGGAGAGAGGTGTCCTTCTCCCAGTGTTTAAGGGGCAAGGCTGTGGAGGCTGAGGGAGCCCAGTGCAGCCCCTCTTTCCCTGCAGGCGTCCTGCTCTGTGGAGGCTTTGGTATTGGGAGAAGGAGACTTGGTGCTCTGACTGTATCTACAGCTGACACTGGCTTCAGCTTCATCTCTGTAGAGGAAAGGCAAGCCCAGCTAACTTCTGGGACAAATGCCCAAGCTTGGCAACCTGGAATCCAAGTGCCTGTGTGCATGAGGCCTGGCCCTATGCACTCTCTGGGGAAGGTTGCATATTCTGGCCTTGCAGAGCAGCAAGGACTGTTCCCTGCCCAGTAGCCAGAGGAGCAGTGCTGGCGTAGTTCCTGTCCAGGGGGAAAAGGGGAATACTGCAAGTGTCTGAGTTCTGGCTGCAGTCTAGTGGTTTATTTTAGGTTTCTTTTGGGATTTAGGTTGGTTTTTTTTTTTTAGTGAATTCTTGAAATTACATTTCCTTGTTTAGCAAAATAGAGGCTGGTTCATCCCCTGCTGGCAGGGATAAAAGCCTGCTCCAGTTCAGTGCATGCAGGGAGCAGATTCGGACTGTTCAGGGAACTACTACTGCTCATGATGGGAAAGTGCTTGCAAATCTTGGAAGGGACCCACTGTAAATATCCCCTTTCCTCTGCTGCTCCTTGTACTGGAGCTGCTGAGGGCCCTGGAGCAGGCACTGTAACCAGGGTTGCTTTTGCAGTCTGTTCTGCTGAACGCCTTGTATTGAAATATTCCTCCTGTGATCTGCGCAAAGAACTGGCCCAGGCCTGCTTGCAGCCTGTGTCAGGTGGGTGGTCACCAGAGCCTGCACCTGCCAAGGCCAGGGGGTTAAATTCCCTCCTCAAATGGGCAGGGTGCTGGCTGGGCTGGGTTTCTCTGCCTTGTATAGGTTGGGGGTGGTATACAATTAAGGTGCTGCTCCATGTCAGTTTTCTCCTTGCTATAGAGCTGCCCAAGGGTCTCTTCCCTGGCTTACCTTTCAGGTTAGCTATTAGCCATTTCTTCTTGTGGGGGTACTTATTCTGCATCAACCTCTTGCTTTTAGCACCTAGAACATTCCCCTCTGCTAAGCCTCCTGCTGTCTTAATGGCCTCTGATCACTCCCTGGCCCAAGCTGTGAACTGACACCATAGCTTCTGGGTGGTGCAGGGGGTCTGGGACCATCCAGATGCCTTGTGTGCTAACATGCAAGAGCTGGGGGCCAGTTTGGTCCCAGTTTTCTTTTTTATGCACAGGGGCTTCTGTGCAAAAATTTTTTGCCTTTGCTGCTGGTGTTCCCTGCCTTCTTCTTTGTTGATGTTCATCAGGTGCAGGCCTGGGTTTTCACAGTTCACACTGTTTATTTTCTTTTAATCTGCACCAGTCTTGTATTTCACAGTTTGCACTTTTTGTATTTCAATAAAAATCAAAATGTAATCTCAGATCCAGATATGTTCGTCAAGGGGCAGCAGCAGTGACACATCTACAAGAAATAAGGCTGTCTATGTTGTTAACCACAACCATGCTGCAAGGAAGAAAAGAAAGTATGAAATGCCTCCTATGTGAGTAACTCTGAAGAAATACTAGTTTGCAGGAGCCTTGGGCTGGAAACAGAATTAAACCAAAAATCAAGTAGTATAGATTTGGCTCTTCTGAAGAGGGCTGTTCTTCCACATTACCATTGTCATGATGAGCAGTCTGCCAAGAATTTCCAAGGATGCCAAGCGGGAGCCACCTGAGGATTAGCTGGCTAAGTTTATCCTGGGGCCAGGTGATACACTCAGCAGAAGCCTGCACCTTCTCATTTCAATGTATGTGGATTGCTAATTTGATGAACAGTAGTCTGATTAGGACCACTGCACTCCCCTTGATCCATACTAAGTTCACTACTTTTTCCTAAAGACTGCAGTTTACTTGTTACATCAGTAAGCTTTTTGGCTAGGATGCAAGAAATAGGAGTAGAATGGAGAGCAGTGGGGCTAAAACCATCAGCATTGGGCAGTAGCCTGATTGCTGGGATGTCAGCGATGATATGTCAGGGTGATGAGTTAATACTGATGTTGACACTTGCATGTCTAAACTGTGTGTTGCTTGTCAGTTTTTACTGTACCAGTTAAGGGCTTCCCAGTGTTGCCAGTTCCCCTTCTGCATGTTGACATGGCCCCTGTAATGGGGTCAGCATGGCTAACATGCCAACTATACGGTGAGATCTCAAACCTCCTCTCAGTGTAGCAGCTGGTCCTGGCTCTGGGCTTTGTCCCAGTGACCTGCCTGGCATTGTGCTGTAACAACATCAGCTCTGAGGAGCTGGAGAGCAGGTGCATCTGTCCCTGACAGGGAGCTGGCCCTGGCAGGACCTACGTTATGTGCAACTGTGGGCGGTACTCAGTGCAGTGTGAACACCATTGCAACTGGGCACATTCTCATGAGTAGCTGCCCCCTGACTTTATGGACACTGTTCTGAGAACATTTTTTATAAATACATAAAGTAGGCTCACAAGGTGATGGTATTTAATTGTTCATGACCTCGGTGGTTAATCGTACTTCTGTGATTGTTTGCTTTCTCACTTACTTCCTGTTGGTTTTCCAATCCCTTGTCTTCCTGGTGACATAGTGTAAATAGTGGATACTGAAAGCCCTGTAGTGAGCCCCAGATCCTACAGGATCATTTCTGTGAGTTTTGACACTATTGTGTCTTAAGTTCATGAAATGACACTGATAAATACACACGTATACATGCATCTAATGTAGACAGATTGGTGTCCCTAAGATTCCAGCGGTATGCTCACTTTACTGTGTTATCATCTGAAGATGTGATTAAGAAAAGATTGCTTTTATTGGTTACCCTTGTATCCCAAGCTGGAATATTCTGTTTATAGAAGCTTCTAATACANCCATTCCTGTCATTTTATCTACTGTATCTTTTTTATAATAACCAGACACCCTTTACATTGAAGCTTAAATCAGCAGTTATTAGTACACAGATTTTTATAATCTTGTCTCTCCTTTAAAGGGAAGGTGTTGGCATCATACCTGGCCTTGTGTGTTATACAGGGCTAACTTTTACCAATACTAGAATACAGCTGATAAGTTTGGCTATTCTTTCCATATTTTATTAATTTCTGCTGTCTCTCCTGTCAACTCAAAACATTCCAATGCTTCTTTAAGTGTAGTTGCAACCATGTACAACGCAAATTCTGTGGGTATATTTTTCCCCCTTTTCCCACCCCTTTCCTCTGGAGATGAGTTAATATTTCAAGTTTCCCGATTCACTGGTGAGGTCAGCAGAGTCAAACACTGTAGAATGCTCCTCCCACCTCCAGGCACCTGTTCTGTCTGTCCCTCATTGTCCTTCCAGTAGGTTGATCTCAGTAAGATCCCACTGACCTCTCCATTTTGCCCTCTCTGATGGAGGCAGCAACTTGCTCTGTCCTGCATTCACTGAGAGGTCCCTGACCCTCCTGTTTCCTGGAGGAAACAAGCACGAGCCTGGGACTGTCCCAGACCTGTTGGTACACAGAAAAATGCAGAGTTTTGCTTACACAAAAGTTTTATTGGAAATTCTTTGAATACTTGAAGTACACTGGAGACTTTCCAAAACAATACACTTGAGGAACCTTCCCCTCCACCCAAAGTATCTGTAAATCAGCAGCTACATAGATACTGTCCTTAATATTGAGCCGAGCAGAGAGCTGCTAAAATAAACAGCCTTCATGTGGCCTGCAGGCCACAGCAGCAGCTAGGTTTTTACTGAAGCAGAGCATTTGTGCAGTGGTCAGGGAACTCAGAGCCTAGATGTAGCAACCGTGTGTTGAAACTGAGGACTGTCCAGAGAAGAGGCAGGTAACTCAGCCCTGGAGAATCTCTTATTGCTATGGCCATCCAGCTCAACACTAGCAGCTTATATAGGTAATCTTTTGAAGAGAAGAAAATGTGCCACATTGCCATTTTGCCTTATGAGATGTGAGAGTTGTAGCCATGTTAGGAACTCCATCAATAAAGGAGCACAAGTACAGGCGCTGACATCCTGGGTGGGATTAACAAGAATGGCAGTGCTCCCTGCCAGCTCCACAGTTTGTTAGCAGAAGAGCACAGCAGGAGTGCTGGCTAGATGAAGTTTAACCTCAACTATTCTCTATTCATACGGTGTGAACCAGCCCTTTGCCTCATCTCTGTTGCTCTGCAGCCCAGATCGTATCACTTTAGAGACTAAAGTTGACAACCACCTGTCTATGAACTACTTCCTACAAAGTGGCAGACCAACTTCCTGAGCACAGGTGAGAGGCAGTTGATCCATTAATTCCTTGTGTTCCTGCACCCTTCTGCGACCCTTTCCACCTGTGAAACAAGGTGGCTCTTGGATGGAGATCAAGTGTTTGTTAAAGCTCATGTAACTGAAGTCCTGTTTCATCTCGGAAGCTTTCTTAAATGTTTGTGCATCTTACTTTGCATGGACAAAGCAATTTCCATGTGAGGTTGCTAAAAAGTTGAAGCAGTTGAGTAAAATAAAAAGGTTTTGGTGGGTGATTTTCCTTCAGTGAAGCTCCTATCTGGAGTTTTAGAACTTACAAGGCCTCCAACCAAACACATCTCTCAACAAAAATTCTCAAAACGTTCAAAGCATTGCATTCACTGCTCTGGCCTTACAGAAAGATCTGTTCTGAATTTGGCTCCTTGCTCCAGCATGGCACAGAAATAGTGTTCCAGAGTGGAGCTGGGGTTCCCCCATCAGCTGCAGGTAATCTCTTCCAACTAAGAATGCAGCTAAGCTGAAGAAGCTGCCACACTGCATCAGCTAGAAGGCTGGTTACTCAGTCACTCTCAGGAAATGAAGATGGTTTCTCAGTACTCAAGCAACACAGCTCCACTTAGAAGGGGGAAAAATGGTTTTGGACAGTAAGGGGCCTTGCAGTTCCTCACTCTAGTTACATCAGGGAGGAGAGAGAACCACAAGAAAACCCACCATATCCAAGTTTCTGTTTAGTGTCACTGTTTCTCCTCCCATCCTTACATGAGGCAGAAGACATGCAACAGCCAAATCACCCATAGAGCAATGCCAGCCAGTCACACTGTCTATGGCTGGATTATTACAAAAATAAAATTTCAGCTACTCAAAAGCCAGCTGATTAAAAAGTACCATAAGCTTCCCAAAAAAGTGTGCTTCTTTAAAGAAGCTGCCTTCTGAATGGCCAAAGAACACTACAAATTCATCCATGCCTATCAGAAAACAGCTTTTTACCAAGTCCCTGCCACTCCATTCCACTGATGTGTGCATTCATTCTATCAGTGAGCCCTGACTGGACAGATAGTCCTCAAAACAGAGTATAATATTAATCAAGTCTGTCTTACAAAATAAATATCTTGGATATTTTCCTGCAAAGAGAGACTAGCCTCACTGGCTAGGGTTCCATGGCACACTTGCTCTCTGCAGTGATCAGGACAGAATGACCCGCACTATAACATGAAAACAGAACATCTTTTAAATATAGGTTTCTTTAAAAGCAATAAATATTTTTTAATTCTTAAGATCATCTATTAACCATAAAGCAGGAAGGCTTGCAAGGATTAGAGGAAAAAATCTTGGACTAAGACTCCTAGTTACATAACCCTAAAGAAATAGGATTCCTAGTATTTACAGTTATGTTTCAGAAGCAGAGACTATGAATTCAGCATCACAGCTGCTATGTGCAGGCTTGCCAACAGTCAACACTGGTAAACTCAGCATGGCCGAGTATTTACACTCGGGAAGGAAATGTGGAAAGCACTCCTGTAGTTTCACTCCTGCTTATCAGCCACCTAACAGAGGGCCCTGCACAAAATCACTGTGTAGAGACCCAATTCCTTGGAAGCAGGAAAACAAAGGTAACTTGGATTATTCAGGTCCCAAAGCTGACGTCTCTCCCTGTGCTCCAAGCACGCACTCTGAAGTCAGGATGAAATGCCCAGTTCTGTGGAATGGATGTCCTGGACTTCAGTCGAATTTGCTAAACTCACAGACCCTGGAAATAAGCCAAAGCTTTCTATGCTCTAACAGGATCAAAGACTGCAGGAAAAAGTCTGTTAGCAAGAAGCTCTACCTGGGGAATTTATACCATAGGACCCTTGGAGGAAGCATATGGCAACTTTCCACAAAGCCCCTCCATACAGAACACAGACTGAAGAGAAAGTTTCCATACACTGGAGTTTGACTTCCTGTGTCCCTCCTGAAGTCTTAAAACTGACTGTGAGCAGGAAAAGCGGTCCAGAACTATGTGGTGGAAGAGTTGAGGAGAATCAGCAGATGAGCCGTATCTGTCATTGAAGGGAGAAAAGAAAGCTCACTTGATGGAAGGAACTAGTTGATGTGAACAAAAGGCAGAGCAGGGCCAATAGAGATATTTGTTGGTGTCATCTCCAGGATGCCTTGAGGAGGAAGAATTGCTGCAGCAGAACTGGGAAACAGCTTCACTGCAAGGTTTCCACAAAAGCATCAAATTCTTTGACATTTTTCTCGTGGACTGCCAGCTTCTCTGGTAAGGAGTCCTGGAAGGTAAGGAAAGATGGAGATCAGGGCTCATTCACAGCAGACCGAAGGAAATTTTACACATACTAGGAAAAATCTGTTTCTGAGTCATGCAATCCCTCATAAATGCTCTGGGCTCACCTTTCTATGTACACAAAAGCAGGAGCCCTCTGGCAGCATCCAGCTAGTGACCCTGAGCACAGCATTCTGCCCAGAGTGTGTTCTGCAGGTACAGGAGGTGCACTGAGACATCACCTTGTGCAATCCCCACCAGCTGCAGCACAGTAACCCACTCACATCACTGCCTTCATCAAGTCACTTGCTGCTCTCTGGTTTTGTTCTGCTCATTGGTATGGTACAATGCCAGAGAGCCTAATAGAGCACTCGCCCAGATGTGACTCACCAGCCACACCAGAACTCCAACTCTGCTCAGGCTGCAAAGTCAGGCCTGGTTTGCCACCAAGTAAGACACCCTAGAGGCAGGATTAGTTTGGGGGGTTTCAATGACCCAGAGCAAGCATGCTGCAGCAGCCTTCAGCTTCAAGATAAACACACTGGTTTCAGAGGCTCGGGTGTGCCACAAATAAATCTGCATTTATTTGGCATATATTAGTGATGGACTCCCTTTGGGCAGGGTCTCTCTTCTGAAAAGTATAGGAAAGACATGGGGTCTGTTTGAGTGAGTCCAGAGGAGGGCCACAAAAATGATCAGAGGGCTGGAGCACCTCGCCTGTTAAGTTGAGAAACGTGAGGTCATTCAGCCTGAAGATGAGGAGATCTTATTTTGCCTTTTCAGTACTAAAAGGACACTTTTAAGAAAATTGGAACAGACTTTTTAGCAGGGGCTGTTGTGATAGGACAAGGGGCAATGGTTTTAAATTGAAAGAGAGTAGATACACACTAGATAAAAGAGAGGATTTTTTATGAAGCTGGTGAAAAATTCTAACAGGCTGCCCAGAGAGGTGGTGGATGCCCCATCCATGGAAATAATCAAGGCCAGCTTAGATGTGGCTCAGCAACCTGATTTAGTTGAAGATATCCCTGCTCATTGCAGAGGGGTTGGACTAGATGACCTTGAAAGGTTCCTTCCACCCCAAACTATTCTACAATTCTGTGAAGATACTTTTTTCAAACTAGGAATAGGGAGAGCATTATAAAGTACATACGATTTCCACAAACAGAAATTTCAGGATCCATACCAAATCCTCTGCCATGGACTGTGCTCCAATGTCAATGGAGAGGCTGCTGAGTTGAGGGGGGTTCTGAAATTCACGGTAAAATGTCCCCAGGTCCATTGGAAGAATGTCATCTTTTGAAAATGCTGGTTTCTACAATCAAAGACACTGCTGTTAATTCCCAGAGACATTGACTTCCCTTTTGTTATAATCTCAGGTAAAGTCATTCATTACCTGTTACCAGTAAACATCTTGGCATTACAACTGTTGCTGCAATAATGCATATTAAATAACTGAAGAACAGCCAGTATCACTTAATATCACAATGGCACTTGAGCAGTTGGAAGAGAACATTTCTTTGGAATCTGGCTCCTCTAGGTGCTAAGAGAGAGGATGCCAAGCCCAGATGTTAGTAGAGAACTGAAATGGTATTTAATTTGTAGCTGTTGATTCCTGGTACCAGTGTCTTTGCAGTTCTGGGACTGTCTTGCCCTAGAGTGTGGTACTGTGAACTATGTGTCTTTTCCACTCCCACTGAAAAGTACTCTGACATCATTTGCCATTGCACCAGCACGTGAAGCCCACCTAAGGTGCCGGTTTAAGAGGTCTGATGAGGGCACTTACAAAGTCGATCATAACAAAGTCATCGTGGGTGTTCCCTGTGCTGCTGCCACTGGAGCCCTCCGAGTGTAAGCTGCCTTGTAGGGGAGATTCCGTTTCTGGGGATTCAGGAGGATTGACCTGCCCAAGAAATCAAAGACTGTGAGTACTGACCTTACAGTCATGTCTGTGTGCTTGGGCAGTGTGGGGACAGTTAGGAGGTTGGACAATTAACATTAACTAGAGCAGGGACAGCAAACACATGCTGTTACTTGCATGTCTAGAGAACCTAAGATTCAACACAGGAGACTTCTTGAAACCAAACAAATCTGAATAACTATTTATTTTCTCCAAAACCAAAGTGTATTTAAGGCAGAGAATAGCATGGATGTTTGCATAAGGGATGCTGAGAAGGCACATATACCTCTGGAAGAGTCTTACCATGGGGTCGTTATCTTCCAGCTCAACATTCTTGGGAGCAAACATGGCAAAAGGAATGTCTAAGTTGGCCATGGTCACCTGAGGAGATTTAGCAAACAGAATTTCACTAAGATGCTCTGCTTACCCAGCACAGAAAAGGATATTGAACATCTTTGTCAGGCCAGCTAAAAACAGCCCAAAATCACGTCAGCAGTTAGGCAGGAGGCTGACAACCTCGTTTAAAAGGCATGAAATCCAGAGATGATACTCAGTTGACCTAATGCAGATACATACCTTGAAGTGGGATTGCTTCTATACATATCTTATATAATATAGACAAGGATTAATGAACTGCTACAAATTGAAACAATTCTCATTCCTTCATCCAAAAGGCCTAGAACTGCAGCCCTAGGAACTAAGCAGATCTCTAAGCCGCCCTAGCTGAACTTAAATGCTTGCTTCTAGTGATGAACTGGTCTACTGCATGTTCCTTCAAAGAAGGGAGGCTTGCTACCAGCTTTCCTAGTTTATGGAACTGTGGTAGTGGCAGATTATTGTGAGATCCAAGTGGATTGGACCTATTCTCAAATAGGGTGTTGGCAAAGTGGACCAAAGCCAATGGCTGTCACATCCCAAAAGGATTTTATGAAAAACAAAATATGCCTTGGCAAAACCTTGTAGGGAAATGCAGCAGGAAGAAATATTCACTCTCAGTCTCTGAGGTTGCCCTGACATTGGGGTGCTTTTTGCTCCTTTATGTATGAACAGATGGGAAAAGAAAGGTATAATGGTACTCTCTGAGAAGATCTACTGCTCATTACCTGGTTAATGGGTTTGTTGACAAAAGCTCCCACCTTCCGGATAAAGATGGTCTCCAAAAGATCATGTGGGGAGCCACACTTTCCTTCACTGCTGTTGGATACTGTTTCTGTGTCCTCACTGGGGGAGGAAAATACATAATCAGCGCCTCCTGACACAAACAGGGTAGATAAATGACATTTCTTATGAGACTCCTTCATTTTTCTTGGTTTACTCCTAGTATTGGAAGGACAACAGAAATCTGTCTTTGTACCATATCTTCCCCTCAGTCAAGAGCACAAAAGGAAAGTGGACACTTGTGGAATCAGATTTTTGTTTAAAGCTGGACAAAAACTATTTAGTTGAATGTAAAGTTGCTGAAATAGACTTTTCTTCTGGGAAATGGACTTTTAACTTGTGTGTGGTCACAGCATTTCCTGTTCATCTACTATTTTTTCAGTAACACAGTAGTCAAGATCTCTCAGGAGGTGAGAGATCTCCCATTATATTTGTCACTCGGTTTACAAATGCAGCAGATCTGGTACATGATAACAGCCACTCCCAGTATGATTAATTCACTCCATGGCTATTAGGAACTTCTGTGACCTATTTGGTTTTTTTTCCTACCACAGGTATTCAGAACTTTAAAACAAAAAATAGTTTTGTTCCATGGAAAGAGAATTACCTAGATAGTATACCCAGAAAGTGCTAGTGCAATTGAGTTTTGGTTTCCCCAGAGCAGTATCTCTGACTCACAACTATGTGACCCCAAGAGAGATTTCTCAAGAAATAAATATGCTGATCAAAAAAACAGAAGGATTTAATTAGCTGTGAGGGAGTTGATTTAGGACAGTTTGAGGTTGCATTGTTTCCTTTTAAATAACTTTGTGCCTAAAGTTTCTTACTAAAATGGTGAACAGATTTATGATAACTACAACTGGCTTTGGTAACAATGCACACTAAGTCTCTAGATAATTTAAGACTCATTTGTGAACTTACTGCATCCTGTTTTACAATCAGCAAAACCACCAGAAAGATTGAAAAAAATATAAAATTAATAATAAAGTTGACATAGAAGAAGATATATTACATAGAAGAAGGATATTACATAGACTAGGAGGTTTAAATAGATGGGCAGGATCATTGTTTGGAAAAAGGCTGAAAAAGCCCCAATCAGAGAAAGCTGCAAGTTGATTTGAGGGATGAAAAGACAACAATTATGCTACAAACAATAGATAAAAAGGGGAAACAAAAAGTTTTATCTTTATAGGCTTATAAATGGGTTAGCAAAAGTGGTGGATCATCTAAAACCAACCTACCTGCTAGAAGGAGTAGCTGCTGAGTAATGGACTCCATCCAGTGGGGTGCACATCCTCTCTTGGTCAGCTTGAGTGCCATGTGCTGGTTGGCTAGGAACTGGGGGAACTCCCCCTTCTTTGCCTGGACCAATCAACTGAGATAGAAAGCAACAGTTGAGTTAAGAAATCTCAAAATCAAATCAAACCACAGTGCAGTACAAAGTAGATTCCATCATACTGGGCATAAGTTGTGGGGGTTTTGGCATATGACTGGGCTCTAGCCCCTATGAGCCTCAGAGAGATGTCATGTAGGAGTGTATTATCACAATACAAACTCACTTTTTACTCCCTACTCTCCACTTCAGGCCTGCTTTACACTGCAGAGTTCTCTGGTTGTAAGTCCTCTGCTTCATGGGGAGGAATGGAGGAAAAAAACCTTACATCCTCTTGCTAAAACCCCATGGCTCCCTACAGCTTCAAGAGAAGGGGAAGTGGAGAGGGAGGTGCTGATCTCTTCTCCTTGGGATCCAGTGACAGGATGCATGGGAGTGGTTTGAAGCTGCACCAGGGGAGGCTTAGACTGGACATCAGGAAGCATTTTTTTTAAGAGAAGGTGGTCAAAAACTGGAACAGTGTTCTCTTCCTAGAGAGGCGGTCAATGCCCCAAGCTGTCAGTTTTTAAGAGGCATTTGGACAATTGCCTTAATACCAGGCTTTAACTTGGCCAGCCCTGAACTGGATGTTGGATTAGATGCTCACTGTAAGACTGAAATTATTTAATTTTATTAACATTGTGTCAGCAAAACTGGTGTAACACCAATATCACAAGCAGAAAAAGACTTCTGTCAACTTGGCTTATTTGTCTGATGAACCAATGTAACTATGTCAATATGAACTGCCAGTGTATCCTATATCCAGCCTACAGAACTGTGCTTGGACAGCTACAGGGGCAGCAGCTCTGTAAGACAGGCAACGTTTGGAATCAATGACAAGCTAGTGCAGGCAAACAGGTCTGGTGCCTGCTCTCTTGGCATAGTTTTTCCACATGACCACGTACCCCAGTAAAGTCAGGGATGCTGAGGAGCACACTCCTCTAGAAGTTGTGCTTTCTCTGTATTTACATTATTTCCATTCCTGACAGACAGGACACCAATGCATGCACTAGTTTCAATGCCTCTCTCGGGTGTACAAGTGACACAAATGGCTGCAATACCAGCCAGGCTGGTTCTACTCTCTACAAGTACCTGGTGAGGGTGTGCAGCATTCAAGCCACCAGCAAAGAGTACAGGATACCCCATGTCAGCTGATCCAACTCCCAGGGCAGCAGGCTGATAGGAAAGACGAGAGCTGGAAAGCTAAGAAAGAAGAGAAAAAACAAGGGCAAAGGGAGAGGAGAGAGGAAAGGGAAGGGGAATGCCCCACAGCCTGAATAATCACCAGTCACTGAAGAAGGAACTGGAAAAGTCAGAGGCACAGCATTTCAGGCTGGCAGGATGCTAGATTTTCACTGGAATCAATAATGTGGGTTATTGTTCTAAAAAATTCTTATTGCTATGAGGACTATTTGACAGTAGTCCATGGGACTAAGTCTGAGCCTTGACAGGAAAACAAAATTGGCTTCCTACACATGTAGGAGGAGGCTGTGTAAGGTATGACTGACATCCAGTCTCAGGGAAGCTCTGCTCTACAGGCCTACTTCAAATATTGGTGTAGTGGGTTGTATGAATGCCATAATGAACTTACTAAAGAGTTAATATTTTTTCATCCCAAAACAACTTCATTATCAACTGTTTGAACCTGCTCCCATTGCAAATTAAAACAGCTCATCTTCCAGATCTGTTCAAATAGCTTCAGTGAAAGAATACATGGTCCCATAAATGTGCCAGGTAAAGAGCTAATCCTTGTGAGATTGCTTTAGGAATTTAGTGCAGGAAGCAGTGAAACCCAGTAGAAATTCCCTATACATCCCCAGCAGAAATCTACCCAGTCAGGTTAGATAAAACCTTCCTGTTTTGACTTGCCTGAACTCAAGAGGAATATTTCTTCCAGAGCTCAGTGTGAGCTCCAGCAGCACCAAAGCTGATGTCCTTTACAGGGATCAAAATGAGGAACAGCACTTTGATTCACATGAGGCTTGTTAAGCTGAGTGGAGCTCTAATGACTATACAGGTTCTAGGGACATTAGCTGTTAACAAAACACTCAGAATTGTGCCCTATTACTTGTGTCTTTCACTAACAATCCTTGACAACTGTTGTGTTTTTAGGGGTGCTTGTCCTGTCTTTGGGAGACCTTCATCTGCAAAGGCATTTAAGGAGCCAGTCTCAGTAAAATGTCTGGCTCACTGTGGGTCCACCACTCTTTCCTATGCACAATGAACACTCCACATTGTCAAATTTGTATTTTCCTATATTTGTTTTGTCATGCCAGAACTCGTATTCTGGCCATGTACAGCATATTCTATTGACAACTCACTTGATGTGAAAAGGCCAGCCCCATCACTGGGACCTTCAAGGTGTCCGTCACCACAGGAGGAGGGGTCTGAAAATGTGCCTTTGTGACAGTAAAAACACACTGTGCACAGACACAGACAAACAGAGGAAACAAGGAAAAGAGAGAATGAGGGGGGAGAGAGAGAGTGAGAAGGACTTCAGAGAGAAATTATGAAGAGTTGGATGAACTGAATGCTAGTGAAGAAGTTTTGGCTGCAGCAGCCACACCTACACAGACAGCAGAAGTCTCAGTATTGCCAGAAGCACATTCATTTTGTAAAGAATTAACTGTTTTTCAATCTGAGTGAACCACTGAACACAGGTAATATTTTAAACTCCAGTAAACCCTGACAGAAAGTAACTGCCAGAGTCTCTGTTCCACAGTTAATTATAATTGGTACCAGTGAATTAGTAAGAAGGCTGAGCAGATGCCAGAAAAAGTAAGGTACTTTTTTTTTTTTTTAATTTGGAAATTACTTGTATTTCAGCACTCTCCATCCATCCATACTCCCTATCCTCCAGCTTTCTGAGGGATCCTTTCTTGGCAGGTCTGTGCTACACCTTTAGAATAAAGGGGACCCAGACTACAGTGTAATTCAAACACACTGATATGAAGCATGAACTCCATCAACAGGAGCAAAACTCCAGAAGAACACAGTCTCAAAGAGGGTGCTAATGCAAAAAGGGCAATCCAAACCTGGTTCAGTCCCATACCTCCTCCCACAGTCATTTTCCTAGCAATGGTTTTCACTTTGAGGAAAACTTCAGCTTCATTTCTGGGTATTACTCATAGCCAGACTCTCCTGAATTTTGGGCTGCTTCACAACACACATACACAGACATGCAAGCTCACAGAGAAGGTAACAACTATTTCCTTGTATCACACAGGTTAGGCCTCACCACAAAATCACACAGTTCCTAGTATTTTCCTAGTCATTAACCTGGACAGGACATGTAGAAAGCTGGAGAAAAAAAATTAACTTCTTCTTTACCTTTTAATTTAAAGTCCACTATTCCAAGGCAGCCTTACAATTTTAACTGTGGTAACAAAGAGTGGCAGTTGCTTTACATATAAAGGCACAGCATATGGCAACTATGAGCTACAGAAAAAGCAGAACAGAGGCTCATACTTAATGTGAATCCTCAAGGTTCAAGTGGTTTCATAAAGCTCTTCCACCCTCAATGACAGTAAAGCTTCATGACCCCTGGGGAAATGTCAACTTCAATGTAGTTACATACACTAGTACTGTTAAGTAACACTGGCACAAGCAAGCCAGTGGAAATTTCCTTATGAAATCTTTTGTATTTACCCCACTTTAGGAAAACACAGGACACAACTCAGCCACAAACTCATTTCCTGAACTGTGTATTGCAGAATAAGAAAAGCTTTATTCCATCAGACTTACTTTGAGTGCTGGCTAATTAGTTAAACATTGCCTGATGCCTGGTCACCTGAAATCACTTTGGCACAAAAATGCTTCTTAAGAGAAACTCATTTCTAGCTCATTCATACAGCAGAATACATTCTGCTAAACCAGGCATATGATTTCCTCTGAAGCAGCAGAAAGACCTATAGCAAATTCTTTCAGTTTGGAACAGCATTCCAATTATACTTCCTTCTATGTTTCACATTGACAGTGAAAGAGATTTTGAGTCTTTAGATTGTCTTTAAAAGTCAGTAGAGCCATCTGCTTGGCTGGACAACAAGGCAGGGCAATCCTGAATATTTAAAGCAATAGAACAACTACAACTCTGGCCAAGTCTTCAAAATACAGAACTGTGGAGTCAGATACATAAGACAGTAAAAGAACTTGGGAGTTTCTGGGTTTTTATACTCAAAAGGAAACAATTATCTATTTATTTTAAAATTGAAATTTAAATGAAATTTGCATGGGCATTTTTTTTGCCAATACTTATTCCTGCTGCCCCAACTAATTTTAGATGGTTAAACAAACACAGCTTTTGTCTTTTTTTTTCTGTCTTTCTCTAGCATTTTCCTGGTATTTCAGTGTTTCTTCCTCAATGTCAGTCTGTTACTCCTACTTAAGCTGCCTGGCATCAATGTCTTGAATTCCTCCTCTTGCAGTATTGGTATGTAAATGTGTAAGTACAGTGCTATCATCTTCAAGCACACCTCAACTCAGCTACAGGAATAGGTTCTTTTAATCCTTCTCAGTAATTCAGTCTTTCTAGGCTCCTGCAATTTTGTTGAAATTAGTATTATAATTTCAGTAGATTTTACTCAAGAGTGTAATGAATAAATAACCCACACATTAAATTTTAATTAGCAGCAGGAGGATTTCTGTTTGCACAATAGCTGATGTAGGAATATGCAAACTATTCTTACAGCAGTTGTTCTATCTAGAAGTAAAAAGAGCCTGGTTTCTCTTACCTGAGATGGAGGAGAGGTGGAAAAAGATGTGGTACACACTTCTTGGGAGTCTTCTACTGAGGGGTATACTGCACCATTGTCCTCACCAGCTCTAAAGCAGCAAGAGAAGACAAGTTTTCTAACCAGAAATATTCCTTAAAACAAACAAATAGTAAAACACACTGGGACAAACAGTGCAGGGAGGTTGAGAGTATTTGGGTGTAGTTGAAAGGAGAATTATGAAGGGCTCTCATCTGCTTGCCAGAACTGAGGAAAACAAAGTGGGAAAACATCAGTTTTCCTCCAGTGTTTGTCTTCTACCCCATGTAAAATAACAGAGGTGTTTCTAACTAATGCTTTTGTTATACCACCTAGTGCTACTGGCTTTGGTGTTTACACAACCATTGTCAAACAACACCACTGATCCAAATTTAAATGCCCTCACATTCATTTTAGAGAAGGCAAACCTCTCATCTCCAAAAAGAAATTAAACTGATCTTCCCCCAGTGGAAATATCCAGGGATGCATGCATCTAGACATGTAGTTCTGCATCATTACACTTTCAAATTCCTGAATGCAGCCAAAATTAAACATCCATTGTGTCCAAGTGCTTCTGTGAAGAATTTGGGAAAATACTGGGGCTTCTAGCACTCAGCCATCTCAATGTGAGGAAAAAAATGTCACCCTTCATCACATGTTTAACAATATGACTGACACTAATTCTCCAGTGTCCCTTCCCATGCTGTCAACAAATAGTGGAAAAGGCTCTGTATTTGGGCATAATGGATGCCTTTACCATGGCCCATGACTTCAACTCAGTATTTCCTCACCTGTAATTGCAGGGATGCATGGGTGAAGAGCTGGGATAGGGACGGTCCACAAAGTGATCAATTATAATCCCCATGATAGGAGGGGTCCTCTCAAACTGCCTGCAAGGCAACAAGCAATGGGGTTACTGGCTTTTTCTCTCTACTCTTCCCAACTCATGGTGCCCTCACAGAAAACCCTTGTGTCTATTAATGGGACCAGAGCATCTTTACAATTTAGTCCTGTGACTCCAGGCATGCATCAACAATTTGGAGTTCTAGAGTCTGGCTCAGGGCTACCCAAATACTCCCCTTGCTGCAAGGCTTAAGCAAGAGAGAGAGCATTCTTTCAGGAAAAGAGAATCTCAGCAGGAAAGGATAAGCAGAAGGGAAAGATTTGAGGGCTCAGAATATGAGGGGTTTAACAGAAAATTATTGTAAAACAGTTTCTGCCATGATCACATTTTCTCACCTGGTTGACATGAAAGCAAGGTTGATTCTGTAGGCACAAGACAAAGTGATGGTGCCCACTGGGGTACCCACTGTCCCAACACGGACTGTCTGGAAACCTGTAAAGTTAAGGAATAATTATCAGTTTCACTGATTATTTATGTGCCATACTTTTTTGTTCTGAGGTTACATTATCTTATTTCAGTAGTGTTACCATTACCTCTTGCAATCTGAACCCCAAAAACACACACAGAACCCATAACAAAACAGCAGCACTAGGTTGCCTTACTGGTAAGCTTCACCTGCAAGCCTTCTGATGTTGCTTCCTGGCTTCTTGGTCTAAAATACTGTTCTGAAGTGCTTCTTGTTCCTCAGTAGATCATGACCTCCTTAACCAGTCCTGCCCCTTATCAACATAATTCCATATTCTTACTTCAGTTCTGTATCACTAAAGTCAAAATGGCAATCACCCGAGCCTTTGTCCAAGTACCACCATTATACCTGACACCTTGTGACACAAGGCTGCACTGGCAGAGCCAGACAAAAACCATATGTAAGCCTCAGACTAATTTTCCTTATGGTACTTGGAAATAGTAACCAAAAGGCAGTCAGAATGAAACACAGTTCTGCTCTTGTTTGTGTGTTATTTAATCATACCTTCTCCCAAGCCACTCAGCTGGACTTCACCAAAATATATCCTGAAGGAAAAGAAAAAGAAAAGCTGTTAGATCCAGCTGGGACATAATGCATATCCTTATTCCTTATTCAATTTTGGGAGTTGAAAGGCTGGAATTACTTTTCCTCTTCAGGAAAAAAAGCCCAAAATAAATGGCTGGAATGCCCATCTCAAAAAACATTACAGCCGCTTCAGAAGAAGAACAGGTAATGTAAAAAGGAGGAGAAAAAGAAAATGGTAGTCCAATCAGAAATTTATTTTTACTTTTTTTAAGCTTCTGTGGTCAAGTCTACAGTTCAGAGCAAAAATGTGAAGTGATACAAACTTCACAGGTAGGTCTGAGTCTCAAAGCTGATGCTCATCACACAACATAAAAGATTAACTGTGCTGTAAAGAGACCTGCTCTTAAGTACATGCCAAGTCAGCAATGGAGGCAAAAATGAGAAAATGGCTGGAATTTATTTTTGAGTTCTCTGCTGTGCAAATGATAACAAACCTGAAATTTGCAATCATATAAACTAGCTATGCAAACATATCAAAGACTTTTCTCACAGCCAAAAACAGGGTCTGGAAGATAACTATGAACCACAAGCCAGTCAGATTCACAGGCCAAACAGAATTGAACCCAGTATTTGGATGAGTAAACTGCAAAAACTACAAGACATGGAATTGAGGATGCATCTTTAAAATGGAGTAACAGGAGTCTGAATCTATGCTGCAAAAGTACACATTGCAGTTATGTGCAGTGTAGAGAGGCATTTATCAAACACAAGCCAGACATCAAACAATTGGATACTAGTAAGCAATTTAACCAGGGATTGCATGTAGATTTTTTTTTTACTCTTCCTAACATGGTAGGCAAACACTTCACTGCCTATGCTTAGCTTTTCTTTCAATGGCTCAAGTGAAGGCTATAAGGTGATACATAAAGCAAAGTTTTCTTCTGTCACTGATCAGTAGTAGTTCTATACAAATAATTTGATTTTATTATTACTCATCCCTTTTTAACTACATTGCAGCTACACTGTGCAAGTCTAGAGTCTCTCCTGTTTGCATTTCAAATGGGAAATTTTTGCTTTACCTGTACAATATTACATATTCATGGCCTTGTTTCCTAGAGAGTCTGTAGGCTGGAGTTACTCTGGTTATAGCAAGCAAAGACTTCAGCAGTAGAGACAGCCTGTTGTATACAGTGTATGAAACTTTGATTTCTTTGTCACACCTAGAGAACACAAAGGAAAAAAATTAGTCTTTTGTTCACAACTAAGTTACCTGGGTTTGGGGTTCTGGGTTTTGGTTTGCAGTTGCTTTTGTTTATTTTATTTAAAATAAAAATTACTCTGGGCCAGTTGTTTAATTTTATTGCCAAAATGATAAATAAAGCCCCAGTGTGGCTTCCTGTACTGACCAACCAGCTAAGAGTCCTGCTTCAACCTAGTCACTTGCTATAGAAAAAATTGCTGAAAAATGCCATGCAGCCTTCTACTAAACACAGACATCTTTTCAATATGAAAAACATTTGTCATTACTGAGACTATGAATTCTTGTATCTGAGGAAACCTACTAATTGTAATGGAAGAATGAAGAAGGAATTAAATTACCAGTTTACTTTCTTGACACTGGTGTTAAAACAGTTTGACTGCTGCTCTAGACAAAGAGGGGAGTTCCCTCTGAAGAGCTCCTGGCCGCACAGCCAGTATGTGCTCACTGATCACCATGGATTAACCACTTGTACCCATTCCATCAGCTAAGAACTACAAACACAAAGAATATGTGAAGAATGCACTTACTTTTCATTCATTTCTAGACACCAAATTTCCAGCTCCATGGAATCCCCCTGGATCAGAGAAAAGATGGCAAACAAAGACTCATTTCAGAACACAGACCTTTTCAAATCTCCTTAGTGATCAGCAATGGCCATACCTCTCAATGATTTGTCTCCTGGTTCCCACTTTCTTGTGATGCAATGATAGAAAAAGGTGCAATGGAAGTAACCCTGCACAATTATATCACCTGAGGGAATACCTTCCTCAGAATGCCTTAGTTCTTCATGGTCTAAGAAATTATCTTCTTAAAATTTAAGAATTTAATTTTCTTAAAATTAGTTTCTTAAAAATAATAGATTTTCCTGCTGTGTCATTTGTGTGTTTGGCCTCAGATTTTTGCAGTGAATTGCTTCTGTTAAACAATACATTTATTTTCATTAGCATATCACCTAACTTAAAAAAATTTAGATATTCTCACATTGTCTTGGATTAAAGGGCAGGAGCTCTGGTAGTTGACTTAAGATTCAGGCAAAAAAACTCACAAACAAACAAAAGGGCATCTGTTTTGACTCAGTTCTCACCTCTGAAGTTTTGAGAGAAATCTCCACGCACATAGACCGTCCAACAGCGGGCAGCTGTCCTGCCAGGGCTTTCTTTGCTTCATGAGTAACCTCTGGTATATCTTTGATTGCCAAATTGAACTGCAGAATCAAAGAGATGGTTCCATTTTTTTATTTCTTTGAAAAACTGCCAGATGGTACATTTCAGACAGGCTCACAGACCTATATATAACATACTAGGTCAGTGTCCACTGAAATATTTATGAAACAGAAAATTCCCAGCTGGGTTCAAGCTTTTCATATTTACAAAGATTCCCTTGGCTGCTAATTCAAATGTTTTTCTTAATCCTGCTATTAAAAAATGCTCCTTTACCCTCACTTCAATCCTATCTTCACCCACAGAGTATCTTGAGTCTTTTCAATTTTAATAAAGCCCATTACTAAAATGTCCTGAATTGAAGAGTAGCAAACTTCTGACAGATAAGAAGCAGATACTGGAAATGTGCCTTGGCTGGCAGGAGTTGCTGAGAGGCATCATTTCTCTTTTCCCTCATCAGCCTGTAAGAGTCCAGAGTGATTTGTTGCACGTGAACAACAAACACCAACCCCCCCACCCCCCACAACATCACCAATGAACATAACTAAATATAGTACCTATTCTATGAATAATTATTATTGTCTGCACAAGACTGTAATAATCACGTGGTGTTCTCAGCACACACACAGAGTTATGGAGTTGCTTTAAAATATATGACCTTACCCAGTCAGAACCTGTTGGGGAGGATGATGAGCGGGTACAGATTTTCTCTCCAAGTCGGGCCTGGACAATTACTTGTACTGTCTGGAATAGAAAGAAAAGGATACATGGTAATGTTTTAGGCTCAGCACAGCCCTCAGTTCAGAGCCTGAGCTACACAAGCTCCAAATGAAAAAAATGAAAGGGCCGACCAGGATGTGGAGAAGTTGAGTTTGCTACATTGTTCTTCAGTTCTAATCAATTCAAATTATTACATGTAACAGGCAAATGTATTTCAGAAAGAAAATTATTTTAGGCTGACCTTTCTCTGTAACAACACTAGAGACAAAGTCAATTTTGCAATCAGGATCTGCAGTTTTCAATAGAAAATTCAGAAAAATTTACAAAAATATCCCAAGCCTGGACAACTAAACTAAAGCCAAATGAATCTCTACATTTAGACCAAAGGCACTGTCAGATTATCTACCTGCACCTATGGATGAAGTGAGGCCAAATTTTATAACTACGTATCTACATAATTCAAAAGAACATTCTGGTGTTATTGTTTTTGGATGCAATATAAAAATTTAAGAAGGCTGAAAGAGTGGAGTCCAGCAGAATAAACTACCTAACAGCTGTGTGGTTACATATTCTGCTAGAAACCCAAAGCTGACAGAGGTGTGAAGTGCCTACAACTGATTCTAAAGCAGAATGTTTCTGGAGGATGGAAGAGGATTTGAGGGTAGTAGAATAAAGGAGAAAATATGTTTTTCTAGTTTTTCTCAGTAATCTCCTATATTTGACATCAGCTCTTCTTGCTTTGTTCTTCAGCAAAACCAAACAAAACAAAAAAACAACAAACCCAAACCTGAATCTTGTTACTCTAGCCACACCAAGTAAGTAATTTCTTTTGTGGGTTTTTTAAACAAAGAAGAAGAGGCATTTGTCCAATGGAGAAAAATTACCTTTAAAGCAAAAAATTTGATGAACTTGTCCAGATCCTTCCTGTCCTGGGAACTGAGATCAGTGTCCATTGCATATGGCAATCTGAAATACAGCACAGGTCTGGGAATGAAGTCTTCTTCCAGCTTTCTGTTTAGATTTCAAAATATTTTTGCCATTAGAAGCCACCTCGAAAGAAATTAAAAGTACTAAAGCATTCTACCCATCAAAATCCAAACATGTTAAAACTTTGGGATGTGAGTGTGAGGTATAATGTGCATTGATAGTTTATCTGGTCAGTGCAAAGATAAAAAAAAAATTTAAAAAACAAAGAAGACTCATAATTAAAACTCAGTACAAGTTCTACAACTTTGCTAGCCTTATTTAACAAAGCAAAACAAACAAACAAAAAAGACCCAGAACACCCCAACACCACAATGACTGCATTCTATGCCAAGCTAACCATCAGTCATGGAGGTCTCTGTTTCAAAAATAATGTATCTTCAGCTATCAGCACTGGTCAAAACCAAGCCAAATTGTTTTCTTCAGCCTGAAATTCTCAGAACAGTATTTCAGTGGTATTTCAGCAGAAATCTATATAATAAACCATTGCTGGAACAGGCTACACTGCTTCTGTACTTTCAACAAATACTACTTGCAGTAAAACTATACGGCTACAAAATTTACCTATAACCAACTGAACAGACACACTTTTGTCAAGAAATAGACCAAAATCCTCTGTTCACTTCTCTTGAAAGCTCTGATAATAAATACTTAGCTTTCACATTGACACTGCCTTGTTTTTGAAAATACAGTTGTTTCTAGGAATACAATGAACTTGCACAGCGTCTGAAGCAGGGCAGGGCAAGGCACTAATCCTATTTCTGTCACCATCATGTCACATGGCCTGGGATAAATCACAATTTTTCTGTCTCTCAAGTTTCTTCACACGTAAGTTAATAATCATATAGAAACCACTGGGGAGAACGCCTTAATTAGCAGCATTCGTTGTAGTTTTGGCTTGTAAGCCTTCAAAGTATTAATTCACTCTTAACCCCTGTTGCAGTTTTGAGACAGCTAATCAGCCTGAGGCAGCTTGTCAGACCTCCTGTATTTATGGAACGTGCTGCTCCTTGCAGGAATGCCGGCGAGCTGAGGTCAGGGAGCATGAGCAGCTGCTGTGCACAACGTTATTCAGTGTTCAATCATTGAGCAAAGACTGAACTTACAGCAAGGTATGCTATTTATGCAAATGAAAGCTTGCAGGGCGAAAGGGCCAATAGCCCTGTTCACACAGAAAATACAGAATCTTTCATGACCATGCACATGCAGCACTTCTATTTAAAATATTGCCCTTAATGGCAGTAAAGCCCAACGCTTTAGGAGCATCACTCAAAAAGGGCTGCAAGATAAGAGTACTGCAATTTACAGAGCACTTTATAGAGAACAGTGCTCCTTTCTCAATGACTCTATAAAAAGAAAGCTGGACATAGAACATAGTTGAAAGTTCCTAGGCTACATTCATACCACATCTCCTTAAGCTGTACTGTTCTCATTACAAATTATAATTAAAACTGAGAACTAAAAACACAAGTGATTCAACATCAGATGCATTTTCAAATTATCCTTTGGATATTTTAACCTCGTTATTAAAACCGTTATCCCTTCTTTCCCTGTGTTTACCTCCACTAGACAGATTACAGACCCTTTCCACTCTGGGGGGTACAAAAGGAAGTCAGCATCTAGTGCTTGATGCAGTACTCAAAATTTTAAAAACCCAACCCTTTAGTACAGACATGTACCACTACAAAAAAAAACACAAATCCCCCCAAACAAACAAAACGCCAGGCAAGAACAACCTGTTATTATTTTGACTTAATTAAGTACAGCACTGTAAGGGCTGAGGAGATCTGAGATCTTTGACAAACCTGGCTGATATAAGCAATAAAATACTGCATTAAAAAATACGTTTTTCTCAGCAAAGAGAATGCTAACGTTTAAATACTTTAAAAAAATCATACTGGCTTTTAATGTGAAAAGTAATATGTGACCCCTGCAGAAAGATGCAAGGAATTATATATCCTGATATTGTGGGAGAGCTGTCAAATAAAGCATCCACATTTGCTTTTTGAGGCTGGAAAAGAGTTCTGATATTAACTATTTCAAGATACTTGGGAACTAATGGAAGGTGTTAGGCTCACTGATCTGTTAGGAAAGGAAACAAAGATGATCATCAGCATGGCTCCATGTGCAGTACAGAAATTCATTCTAATGACCCAAATATCTCTAGAGGAAAAAAACAGCTACCAGAGGGTTCAAAAAAATGAGAGCCTCAGGGTTTTGCCCTCCTGCAGCAGAACTGGGATTCTTCCTGGAAGATCTGACACTACCTGTAACATTCATCAAACATTTGGAGATTCATACTGTTACCTCTCAAGCTCCAGCAACAGTTAACCCACCAGAGTCCAAAGTAGAGCAGAAAGTATTAGGCAAGGTTTCCTGGAAAGGAATAAGTAATTTAATGGGAAAACTGGGACTTTGGAACTGGACTCCTGAAATGTCTAAGGGCTCTCATATGGGTGCTCATCCCATCATCTCCACATTTTTGTAGGAGGGCCTCTGGTAATTGCCTGAGACCTTCTAAGGCTTAGAATCAGTCTTGGTAAGAGTTAAGATGGAACTAGAATTACAGCTAACTTTTTATTTACAAAAATGCTTTGATACTGTCAGGTTAGCTACCACAGCTGACCTGAACAGGAAGGAAATTCTTTAAACTTAGTTCGACCAAACTCAACTTCTCATGTCCCGTAGGCTGCAACGCCAGCACGGCTCCTTGCTAAGTGCTACTGCACAGGCCTATGCTTAACTCAGGGAAAACACTGGCTCATTTTACACTGAGAAACAACTAGAAGGGAATAACTTTTGGTCTAGGTTAGAAAAATACAGATGACTGATTTCCCCTCAACCAGGTAATCCCTTAAGTAAACTGATATATTCGCCAGCAGATGATGCAAGAAGCATCTTGTCCATATGGCTTTTTGCTTTGTCTCCCACTTCCTGCAACATCCGTTTTTATACTATTGCTTTTATTTATATGCCTTTGTCTTCGCTTTACTGTGAACAGAAACATCAGAAACAGGATGTTCAAAGCAGAACTGCCACATGTGGCTCTTTGACTAAATCTTTATTCCTTCCCCCAAGGCTGAGACAGATTTTATCCAACAGTTTAACATCTAAGCATTGTGCCTTATACGCTCTATTGCTATTTATACCCTCCTTCTCTGAGGGGAAGGACACATCAGCATAAGGTGATGGCGCTGTTTGCATGATGCAAGGAACTGCAAGAGCCCTCCCCTTAATGCCTCGGCAGAGCCGAGAGGAACTACAGAGACAGGCACTGTGCTCCCAGGCGGGAGCAGCCCCGCTGCCGGCAGACACCTGTAACCGGCTCACAGCAGGTGCACGGGAACAGCCGGGATCACCGGCATCACTCTACGTGTTCCATACATGGGAATTGAGCCAGTACATCTCTCTGACACCCACAGAAACAGGAAAGGAGCAGAAGCACCTGACACATACCAGGCATTATTATTGCTGCTGGGGAAAGCATATAGAGGCTGCTTCCATCATCTCCTACATTTCTCTCTGAGCTATGGCTGCTACAACTTAAAGTTATCTTGCTTTCTTTTCAACCAGACATTCATCAATGCAAAATAATTACTCATGGTTCTTATCCCAGAGTGAAATTGAAAAGACAAGAGGGAAGAAACCAGAGTGGGTATAGCTGTAAGGAGAGGACTGTGGACAGCTTTCATCCCAGATGTTTGTTCCCAGTTACCTGACTGTGCACCCCAAACTGCACTCCTTGCCCATACCACTCTTCCAGAACTTCTTTTTTAATACAGGACCAAATCCAATCTCCAAGGATGTCCTATGAGAAGCTCAGAAAAGCCTTGTTGAATCATGCAGTAAACAAGAAGCCCATGGAAGTTTTTGAAGCTTTTAAGAGTGCCTAGAACACGTTCTCCCTTCAATGAACAAGAAGCTTCACTGCAAGCAGGTATTTTGAGCACACTAATAAGCAACTTTAAAAAGATCTTCATAAACACAGTGCTCTGTTTCAAGACTGGGCTTACAAGTCAAACTCCAGTATCCTACAATTACTTAAAATTAATCTCCATTTTGCCTTCTTAGTAGATTAGTCAGAAACTTAGGGAGAAGTAGCAAACAGTTCTAAGGTGTGACACTCTCATTCTTTAAAGTTTATGGATTTTTTTTAAATAGAAGATTAAATTCTAGCAGAAAAACTGTTTCACATAATATAAACATTCTGATGCAATCAAAGGCTCTGTAGTTTCCTCTATGCTCAGGCTTTGAATGATAAAGAGATAATTTTTCCTCCTGATCAGGAAACAGATTCACTTTATAACTAATAAATTACTCTGCAGCTTAGTAAATACCTTACTAAAGCCAGCTCCACTGACTTAGAAACAAAATTAAGTAATTCCTGTTGACCAGCAGTTACATTCTGTACTTCCCTAAGGTCTAAAAATGGTATCAGTACAAAGGTCCATCCTCTCAGTTTGTTTGTCAGATCAAAGTATACAGACTAAACCAGAATCTGTTTCTACATACCCTGCACTATAATCACCAACACAATCACCACCTCTCAACTATTGTATGAACACATATTCAGAAACGTTAAGATTATACAATACCATTTCAGCAAAATAATCCTGTAAGATCCTTCTGAACATCTACAGACAGCCTGGCTCATCTGAAAGACTTATTTCTTGCCACAAAAAGGAAGGGTCCTCCAGGTCAGGCCACTCCTGCCATAATCTGGAGATGTTCTAAACTTTATTTGGACAGCCAACTAATTTTCAGCTAAGGCAGTAATTTGCCTTTTGGGATTTTTAAGTAGGCAGTTTGGACACTTAGTCCAAAGAGTCCCTTTTCTACCTGTTCACTGGCATGGAAGGTGTCTCTGCTCCCACCGAATCCACTAGAACGACTCTGACCGTGCCCTAAGAGCCACACTTCCAACAGGAAAGATATGACCACCTGTAAACCTCTGCTCTTTCCCAGCACACCACAAACTCGCATCTTTAAGCAAGACTACACAACACTATATAATGGAGCGTGGCGTCTCAAATTCTGCTATTTCCAGGGGCTCTGAAGCATTTCGATTTTAAATGACCACCTGCTGAGACTACAGCGAGCCACATCTTTCCCAGGCTCCACTGACAGCCACCAGTCGTTAGGAAAACGAATCGCAGCCGACTCGCGGCGGTCGGGAACCGACCCCCGCGAGCAGCGAAGCAAAATAAAACGGAGACACGAAGCCATAGCCAAAGGTTTAAGACCCACGTCACAGCCCCCTCCCCTGCAAGGGCCTCCCGCAGGCTCGCGGAGCTCCCAGCCCTGCCCTGCGGGGCCCGCGGTACCTGCGCGGGGCCGGCAGTGCTGGCGGCGCGGCGGCTCATCC
>WBNO01022714.1:218-35415 GCA_013400575.1 Peucedramus taeniatus | reverse complement strand
GTGAGGCCTCGGCGGGTGGAGCGCGGTCGGGAGGGACTCGGGAGTCGCCGCCGGGGCCTCTGTACGGGGGTTCCGGGACCGCGGCCTTGCGGTGTGGGGAGCGGGGAGGCCGGCGCGCTGCCCCGGGCCGTGGCGGGAGGGCGAAACCCGCGGCGCTGCCTCCCGGAGCAGCGGGAGAGCGTCCCCGGTCCCGGCGAGAAGCCCGTGCCCCGCTGCCGCCCTCCTGAGCGTGCCTCCAACCGGATTTTCTGTCCCGGCTTGGGTGCCGGCTGTCTCGCCGTCCGTCGCCCCTCTTGCTGCCCGCTCGGCACCGGCCGGGCCCGTGCTCCGGGCTCGGTCCGGTTGCGTTCTGGGGCTGTTGCTTCCAGATGTTTTTATTGTTGTTGGTGTTTTCCGGCCTTACCCAAATAAGATGAGCGGCGAGTGTTGTCTGCTCTATCTCTCCTGTTTTTCATCGTGTGTTGCAGGACGCTTGTTTGTGAAAGTAGTGTTTGGCATAAAAGGCATTCAGGTGTGCCTCTGGTTACGTCTTGCCTTGTGAGGAAACGAACCCAGCTCATTCACCAGCGATGGGAACGTTTTTGTTGCCATCTACCATATTTCTCCTGACAACACATAAATTTCTGTAGTGTAGTGTTCGTGTAGTGTTTTTTGGATTACTTCTGATCCTGTCAATACCATGCGTTCAGCTGCTTTTGGAAAGCAATTTTTCCTCTACCAAATCAGCGTTTCGTCTTCAAGAGATCTTGTGAGTGGTTACCAGTAGCTTTTCTCACTACACACTTTGGAGTATTGTTCTGTGGAGATAGACGGATTCAGGAATCGTTATTTAGATGCAAGCCTGCCTTTAGGAAGATAGGCTGTGTGAATGTGGAGTCCGTAAATATGGTCAATGCTCAGTGCTGCTCTGTTTTCTCCTCTGTATGAAGTGTTCTTTGGTCTTTATTTAAAAACCCAGTGTGTTTTTCTATATTTGTCCTTGTTTACTGCTCCACCCAGCTTGGTGTCCTCTGCAAATGTCATCTGGCTTCTTTGCCACTCCCATCCTCTTTCAAATTGCTGATGGGAATGTTAAAAAGGGACCTAAGAATGACCTGGTGGTAATGTGCACTTACTGCCAGTCCATTACTGGTCTCTTAAGTTTGTTGTTGGGTCAGTTTTCAGAATGGGGTATGGGGTTAAATCCGTGCAGATTTGAATGTCTTATGGGTGATGCAGACTACAGGACCTGAAATTCTCTGCTCTGAAATTCTCTGCTGAATTTGAAACCCTTTCTTGTGTTCTGAAGGGCTGTTGTAGTGCATTTCCTAGCATTCACAACTCTTCAGTGTAGCTTGCATGCCGGTTCTGGAGTCCACAACTGGTGCTTCTCTGGATAGTTCTTTTTTTTTAAAAAATGGTCCATTTCTATTTTGATGGTCACAAATAAGTGTGTTTTTTGTGGCAGTGTGGCTCTTAATGAGTAGGGCTGTCCACTAGCATTTATATTTTTCCTGATACTTGGAATGAAGAATGTATTTGGATCCAAATGTCTGGACTTGCCTTTTCATATTGAGTTGCTGGGAGTCTCTGCTGAGTGTTTACTTTGCTGACAGCTTCTTCCCAGTTTTCTTTCTTTTGCCCTTTTCTGAGTCATAACTGACCCTCTAGATTCTTGTTTGGTTATTTCCTACTTTTCCATTTTCCGAGCAGCAGTTCTGACTTTTATGCCGCTGTAACAACCAGTTCTAAAGAAGGCAAGCAATGATCCAGCCTGATGGTATCCCTCTGCCAGAAGTTTGGCATTTGAATAATTTTTTTTTTAAGAAACTTCTGGAAAGAAACTCTAGCACTAATCTTTTATGCCATGATTAGCAAACTGACTGAACTCATGGGTCTTGCAGAGTTATTGTTGATGTGAATATTTACTACTAATGCAAATAGCACTAAGGTACTTTTTTTTCCCCTTCTGAGTTTCTGAGGGCCTGATAAAGGGCATAGTGCATGATAATAGTTGCCTTGTTGCTTTGTGTTAGTAGCCCTGTGCTATCCTAGCAAGGAGAGTGAGAGAAACAAAATATTAGTAAGGTAAAAGAAGAATTTTAATTTGCAAAAGCGAATAACAATGTGATATGCAGTGGAAGAGAAATAATATTAGAAATATTTTACTGGAAGGTTATTGCAGGATATGGTAGTTGCCTAATGAAAGACCCATTGATTGGGTTGCTTGAAACAAGAGGAGATCTGCTTTCTTCTACGAGAGGAAGCAGTACTTGTTGTTAGGAGTTCTGAGTGGGATTGTTTCTGGTAGCTGTTTGTTGTCTCCAGTCTTTGTGCACTGTTTGTTGAACGGGATGAGGAGGTGTCAGGCCTGAGCGTGGAGAGCCTCATCTTAATCCATGTGCTCGCACAGCTCCACTTCCCATGGTCTCAGTGAGGTGTTTTGGGTTGTCCTTGCAGAGTGATTCCTGCTTCCTTCTTCCTGGTATGTGTTACTAATTCTTCACCTTGAGCAGCACAGAGATGCTGAGAGGAGTCTCTGACTTATGTTTTGGACACCTTTTGCCCTCCCTTTATATTTCTCCCACAGACTCAGTCTAAGGCCAAGAAGGGCAACGGTGTCAAGAATTGGCTGTTTCTTTGTTCCAAGTCTAAATCTTCATTGTCTCCCACCTCTTTTATAATTCTGAAACATCTTTGTGTGAAGACTTCAGCTTCTGTGTGGATCATTTTTGCTTTTTGTCTTGTTACTGTATTTCCACGTGAGCAAGAAATTATATGACCTGTATTTTCTAAAACATGTTCTTGCTTCCAGTTGCTTTTTCTTTATTACTTGGATAAGGTGCATGTGCTTTAAGTGCAGCCTTGAATGCATAAAACACTTTGTCTTCAGCTTGGGGGTTTGTGGTGCTGCTTCTGTTGCTCTGTAGTGTTGGCACTCGCACATTACTAAGGAATGTGTGATGTCACTTGGGGGCACTGGGCTGTGGCCCTTGAGCTTCAGGAACCTTGATGTGACTGTTAATGTAAATAATGGGATTTTGAATTGAGAATGCCTTTGCCTTTCTATCTAAATGAGAATAAGTTTTTAGGGGGTTAATCTGAATTCTATACTGCTGTATCTCTCTATTGCTCTGTTTTTCTCTTCTCTTGGTCCCTCATTTCCTGCTGTGTATAGTACTTAACAAAAGATGCTGTGGTTTGAGTATGGGATTGTGCAAACCAACTCTTAATCTTCCAGATCTCAGTTCTGCTGTTTGACTTACCTTACAGCCTTGTGAAATTATATTTATTCTCTTCCCATCTTCTGGATTGAAACTGATATCTCTCTTCTCAAGAATTCATTAACTTTATGTGGAAGTTGTAATAATAGTTATGAAAGTGCTTCATATTCTCATTGGTAAATGAAACTGTCAGACTCCAGACATGGGTGATCACTTACATTTTTTATTATTATTACTTCCCTTTTTATATTTACCATTCACTTTCTGACCTTTAGGACTTGATATCTGCAAGTTTCTCTTCCATGTCTTCATAATTTTGCTGTAAATAGCCAGAATTTTAATGTACTTCTTTTGTCTGAAAAGTTCTTTTATGTCTATTTCGCTCATTTAATCCAGACTGAGAAGACAAATTAAGATTCTAATGGCAATTAGTTACTTACTGCAGTCATACAGGATCTTGAAATGACAAAGTACTATTGACATCTTTATAATGTAATTGAATTTCCTGAGCTGTTTGCAGTTGCAGTTTAAAACACAGCATTGAATTTTTCAATCATGAAGCACTAAGACAAGTTAGTTTTCTTTAGGAATCTTGTTTTATGTGTCAACACTTATTGCAGAGAGTGCAGTTTAGAGCAGTGTGTCTACTGCATCTACAGAAAATGTGCTTTTGAATTACTTTCCATCTCTCTCTGGCTTTAATCAAGGCAAAACTTCAGCTTACACTGTAATACTTTGGGGAGTATTTAAAAACTTGGAAGAGTAAAACCAGGACCATATAATGGAAGTGCCTTTATGGTATTAGTTTTGGATTCTGCTGGATAGTTGCATCATAAACTTTCTTTCACTTCTCCTAAGTGTTTTTTATTCTTCATGTTTAGGGGCACTTAGTTGAGGACTGACTCTTGTTCTAATTAAATACTTACATTCAGCAGCTTTTTTTTTTTTAGAGCATAATCAAGGGCACAAATAGAAACATAACAAAATAATGGGTGAGAGTTTTGCTTTTTTATTGTTTTGATTAATCATGCTTAAGATAGTTGTTATTACCCATCCTTAGATTGTTTTTGTTTGTGGGTTATTTTTTTTTAAGATTCTAGTCCAATGTAGCTTTATTATAATTTTTTTGTTCATTTAGATATTACTGCAAGGTATCTTGAAGTTTGCTCTATGTAAAATGTTTTCTGGTGTTTGGGGTTATTTTTTGGTTTGGTTTGGTTTTTTGTTTGTTTTGGTTTTGTTTGATTTTTGTTTGTTTGGTTTGTTTATTTGTTTTCAACCCAAGAAGAGTTAATAGGTCCACAGTCTCAAGCTTCATCTGGAACTACCACAAATGGAGTTAAGGAAAGACAAATCAAAAGTTGTTTGAAGTAAATTTAGACATGTATAGCTAATCAGGTATATTGCCAGAAATTCATATGGCCCTGACATTTAAGAATGAACATAGTCCTGTTCTTCCAATACTTATGTTTTGACCTGTGCAACTATTTGGGATATGAGTCATGTCACCTATTTTTTACTGATTTTGTTGTTGTTATAGCATTGTTCAAATGCCAGTGCTACTGGCAAACTAGGACTTAACCAAACTTGGACTCCTTGAGTTGTCTTGTTTGTTAAGCTGAGTTGATGCAGTGCAAAGAGGGCGAATCAGCTTTTTAGTTAGGGTTTTACATAAGCATTTTTAGAATTTTGCACAATTTTTCAGGTGGAGACACAAAAAGGGTTAGTGGGAATGGCATGACATTTGATAAGGATTGAATCAGTATTTTTAATAAAACTGAAAGTATAAGTCAGGTCTTCTATCTGGTGTACTGTTTCTTGGGCTTCTTACATGATATTGTTTCATGCAATTTAGGAAAGCAATGGCCTCAATATCTCCATATTGCAGAAGGGAGGGAAACACAGATTGTAAACGAGGAAGGGGACTAGAAAGTCCCTGGAGCTGTGTGATTGCTTGTATATATTCCAAATTATGTTCTAGGCATTTGGTTTGGTCTTGGAGATCTCCTGTCTGGGTGTCAGAACCAGATTTTATTGTTTTATCGATGAAGTGCCTGCAAAAGGAGGACAGTAGTTCATAGTCCTTGGCAAGATGATCTCTGGCTGTTTTCAGTGGGCGCTTTATGCTCTTTTGAGCTTCTGAAAAGCACAAGGGGTCTTGGTAAGGCAGTTTGCTTCAAAATTAAGCTGTGTAAAATACAAGAGAAACCGACTTGTAGAAAATCCTGAGAGGAAATAGCCTGTCTTGTGACTGCAGCCTTCATTAGGATCACTGTCAGGAAAGATTTGGGCTGTAGTGCTGCATACACTGTTTTCATGCCTGTCTGATGATCTGATTGCTCTTGGAGCACCCACTCACATGTACAATAGTGGGAATGCTAAATTATTGCTAATATTTATTAAATGAAACTTAAATTACCAACATTTATTAAATGCAATGAACAGTTCTCTTGAAATTTTTAGTATGTTGTTGGTGTTAAAGCTTGAGATGCTGCACTTTAATTTGGAATAGCTGCAATGGCATTGTTAGGGCTGGACACACTTCTTCAGAACAGACATTTTGAAAACAGAAGTAACTCTGGCTTACAAGATAGGTAGGCGCTTGGCCAGAGCTGAGGGAGTTGAGTGTAATCATCTGTTTCCTCTTCTTTTCTAGAGAGAAATTTGCTTGTGGTTTTGCAGGACAGTGGCATGCCTCATTGTTCACCACAGTTTTGCTTTTGTTGTGTTTTGAGTCCTTTTTTTCCCCATGCATGTTCTTTTAATACAAAGTATACAGCCCTGGCCCACCAGCTATGTGTGTGTCATGGCTGTGTTACAGTCAATGCATTATGGAAGTCTTAAAACTGACAAAGGGACTTGGAGACCAAAATTACTGGCATGTGCTTTTTTTCCTCTGGTCTCTTACAGGGAATCTTATAAATGCATTCCCTCCGTGGAACCCAGATTGCAAAGTCCGTGACAGCTTTAATATTTCACTTCATATTGCCTCTTCATCAATCACATGAGGTCTCTTTGGGCAGCAAAATTGTCTGAAATTATTTGGACATTTGTATCTTCTGGATAGATCTCCCATTGTAAATACCATTTACTGATTACAGCTTTTTTTTATTTTTTCCCTTTTTAAACACTGATGGAGCTGTTTACACTGATTCTGTGCACATGCATTAGAAAGGCTTTTAGTGTTGGGCTCAGTACACAACCACAAAATTCTTTGCAGTGGTAATAGATTAGTCTGAGAGCTGAAGGCCGCTTGAAATAACATTTTTCCCCCATGAAGAGTTGAATAACATGAAGGTAGTATTGCAGTATTCGTCTTTGTATCAAAGCCAGCTGTGCTCCTAGCATGGTGGTACCAGAATCTCCACAAAATCAATAGCAACAAAGATGGGGAAGGGGCACATTAGGAGATGGGACCATCATCTCTGTAAAGTGCTGAAATTTTGAACTGCAATGGTGAGCCATTGCATAATGCATAAAATATCTTGACATCCTTTTTATATGGCAAATCGAATGTGCTTCTTTTTATTCCTCTTCTCGCCATAACTTTCTGTCAGTGTTTTCAGGAGGTCATGTACCACTACAAAGTATTACCAATTTACAGCTTCACTTTGGTTTTTTAGAGGTTCAACATCTGTGAAAGCAACAATTACAAGTAAACCTGCATTACTCTAATGCTGGGAATTCTTCAGGCTTCTTCGAGGGTGGCTGGTACAGAGCAAGTAAAAGGCTTGGCTTTGGGCTGTCTAATGCTCTTTCCAAAACTGTAAACAGCCCAGCATGTTGTCCTGAAATGCCCTGAAGGGAGAAAACTCTTAAGGAAAGAAAGCTACCGATTATAGAAAAATTTCTTGACTCTCCATTTTTAGAATTTTCTGTGGTGCTCTGCATCACATTCAGGGCTTCAGCTAATCTTGCAGTTGTTGGACACTTTTGGTCATCCTGATTAAACCAACCATCCAAATCTCCCTTCCCCCCCCCAAAAAAAAAAAAAGTAAACAAAACAAACTCAAGAACAATAAGAAAACAGAACAATGCCAATCTCTCTTTAGATGGTCAGCTGTTTATCAGTTGATAGTTGTGGGTATTTGTCATTGATACTGCTACTGAATCAGTTCACCACTCACCTGAACAGGTTTGATCCAGTGAGATGCAAGTTTTAAATAAAACTAAAATGTAAATATGATTGGTACTTCAGTGGTTTATCTGCTAATGGTATTTAATAGCATGCTGTCATTATTCAGATTATATTTGAGAAAGTGTTTGGAGGTATTGGGTATATATATATACCTATATATATACCTATATACTAGGTTAGAGAAAAAATTGGCTCCTTTAACACCCTCACAAAAAAACCCTATACAAACCAAAAACCTAAAGAAAAACAACAAGAACAAAACAAACAAACAAACAAACAAAACAAAACAACCAAAAAAACAACCAAAAAAACCCACACTCAGAACAAACTGAAGCTGAGCACATAATCCAGTATAAAGGTTAAAGTCTTCCTGCTAAAACGAGCAAAGATAATACCAGTGTTCACTGCATGCCAATGCTACACTACATCTATTTCTTCATTTGAAGGCTCTGAGTTTCTTTGCCTGTCTGAAGTGTTGCTGAATGTGTCTCCAGCTAGTGGAGCAGTTACTATGTTCAGGCTAATTCAGATGAAGAGTAAGGTTTGGTCCCCGGAAGGGATCCGAGTTAACACTGAAATCTCAGCATCACTCAAGAAGGATACATTCAGTGTTTTCTAAAGAGATCCCAGCTTTTAAAAATGTTGAGCAGGTTAGCAGGGCATTGTGAGGGCATTAGAGCCCTGGATGTTTTCTTTGTTTACTTTTAAAATGGGATAGACATGAGTCAAAAGAAGTTGAAAAAATGAGGTACAGTCCCTGAAGTTCAAACGCTCAGGCTCACATATGAAGTGTTTGTTATAGGCAGATTAGTTAATAAATTAGGACACACATGCAAAGATTTAGATAAGCTGTCTTAAGGTATGTACTTGGTTTTATACAGTGGAGATGACTTGGTCCTTCAGTAAGGTGAATACTAGAACTTCACTGTCTGCAGTTGTAGGAGTTATCTCCCCATTTATTTTACAATATGTTAACTTGTCCATGGCATAAATAAATTTAAAGTCGTTTGTTAAATCTCTCGTTTTCCTTGTTGCTATTGTACTTTAGGGAACATTAGTTCTGATAGGACTGAAATGTTGCTAGGTTGTCAGAGCTTGTTCTTTCTCATGAGTGATTGTTATCCTGCTTGTAAATTACCATGATCTCAAGTTATTTATGTGGTTTGTCCTTCACAGCTATTGAAAGGCTGTTCCAAAGTTTAAATCTTTTCAAAATTCCAGTTTATTCCAGCTGCAGGACTGGTCTTCCATTGGTGTCCTGTTTATGTGTTTATTCTTGCGTTGTTGTTGTGCAAATTCTTTGAATACACCCATATATAATATTCAGCTACTGTTTTCTTAATTTTACTAGATTAAGGGTTAAACTAGATGTGCAGTTTCCTCCTGTAAAGTAGACTTTTTGTTGCCTGTATTGTTCTGAGCTGTCCTTTTCCTCAGACAGCTGCTTGCTGTCTGAATCTAGTAATTTCTGAACATGGGTGCCTGGGGCTGTTTGCAGAATCCAGATCAGGATTTATCAGCATTTAGTTAAAGAAGATTTTTAGTTTAGGGATTCCTGTATTATATTGTGCTTTTGGATGTATCTATTCCAGTTATCCTTCTAGCTTTTTTGGATCTGGGCTTTTTTAATCTGTACAGTTATTTTTAAGAATTCTCATGCAGTATGATATCTTTAGTTTTTATGTTGCTTTCCAGTAAGGCCTTGATTTTGTAAAATAATTTGTACCTAATGTTTGACTAACTGTCACAGGTTCTCAGAAGAAATCTTATTGTATACCATGGAGTTCAGCTTCTCTAAAATTCATGATCCCCATGCTGTTCACATAAAGCATCAGGGAATTTCCAGCTAGCTGTGAGAGAATTTATTTTTCACAGAGAGAATTCACTGTGGAGAATTTCTTTTCTAGGAAGATGGATGCCTCTACTTGTTGATTACTTCAGTACTCTTTATCTTACTTCTACAAATAAAAACTGGTATGCTTTTTTGGAAATCATTTTCCTGGCTTATCTCTTTAGACAGCATCTCTCTTTAAGCTGCAGCTGCCTTAAATCATCTGTTCATGAGAGTTTTTTTAGGGAGAGTGGGAGGAAAGAAAATCTTGCTACTGACCATTCTGAGTTCTGTCATTTAACAGTTTGTCTCTTGTGCACATGAACCTTTTTTCTTCTTTGTGCTTTTTTTGCTTTTTAAAATTGCTGTTTCCTTCTCTGTTGAATATTGATGGTTTTGTTCAGTGTAACGTGAACTGAGTAGGGTTTATCTTTAGATCTTCATGTTATCAAGAGATGGCAGAGTAGCATGCACACTCTGCTGGGATCAGAAGGTGATAGCATTGCAGCAGAGTTTCTTGGTTTATCTGTTTTAAGAAACTTTTCTGGAGAGCTTTTTGTGGCAAACTCTGTTGTATGACACCTCTGAAAAGCTGTGTGACTTGGTTGCTATTAGAGTCACTATATTATTTGTTTATTATATTTATTTAGCTTGTTTTTTAGACAGTGGGTATTAAAGCTTTCCTTTGCAGCTCAAAGTGTTCCAAAAGCATTATTCTTTGCCACTGTGCATTACTTGGGTGAACTGATGTACTAAGCGCAATGCAGATTGAAAGATGATGTGCAGACAATGGAATAATCTTGGTGGACCTGTCCCATATATCATTGTTTTCATATTTTGTAAGCTGTTGATGGAGTTGGAAATAATTTGGACTTGAGGTCTATCAATTGTCTGACCTTTACAGTTTGACCTGTTACTGAAATTTGAATAGTTCCTGGGAGTTTCCTCTGTCATTTTGTCAATTTGGTAATACTGTTCCTCTGGGTTTCAGACACCCTTCCCAGATAGGACTTAAATCTTCAAGGCGTAAAGACTGTATTTTCATAATTTTTTTTTCCTTTATTATATACAGCAAGAGATGAAGGGAGGGGAAAGAGTTTGAAGTTAAAATTTTAATTCTCCATATGTGTAGTGTGCCTAGGTCATGGGTACAAGGGAAGAGCTGGATGCTTTCAAAGTAATCTTTGGCTGCAGAAATGTCAAAGCGGGGCCTTAATAATGGAAGCAGGTAGCAAAGGCTGCATATGAAGAAAGATTTGTCTCTCAAATCTAGTATTTTTGGGATTTAAAGCTTTTACTTCATCTGGGTAATCAAGGTAAAAGCTGCTTTCCTTATCAGTCTCTTATCTTTTTAGGTTTCCATGAAGATAAACAACTGAAATGTGGATAGCTTATTTGTAGCTTGGTGGTGGTTGTCATCAGGAACCTGCTGGTGTCTCCTCTCAGTAGTAGGCGTGGTGTTGGCAACTGAGAGCCATGAAGGTTGTCCCAGAGAAGAATGCTGTCCGCATCCTTTGGGGTAGGGAACGGGGCACCCAAGCCTTGGGTGCTCAGCGGCTTCTGCAGGAGCTGGTGGAGGATAAAACTCGATGGATGAAATGGGAGGGCAAGGTAAGGTTGTGGGATAGAGCTGCATAGCTTGATTTGGAATGGGGGAAGGGAGGCAGGGATTTGAAATAAATTATCTTGTGATTATACCTTTGATGTGTTACACTTGTTATGCTCTCTGGCTCTGTTCAGTTCCTGCAGTGATGTGATACTAGATATGTTCCTGCAGCCGGGTTCCCCTTGTTGTCTGTGTGGCTTACAGTTAAAGTATGATCATATGACTGTTGCAACACTTCCTGCTTTGTTGGCTTTTTCAGAAAGTTGAGTTACCAGACAGTCCACGCTCCACCTTCTTGCTGGCGTTTAGTCCAGACAGGTAATTAACTCCTAGTTCATTCCCTGTTTCAGCAGTCTCCCTACACTTACAAAAGTGATGGAGGCTTGTGCCCATTGAGTTGTCCAGTCCTGAACAGCCAAATGAAACTTCTGGTTCCTGACACGCACGGATGGAATGTGTGCACCTTCCTAATCTCACAGCTTCAAGCGTAGTTGGTGTTTAATTTCTGAGGTACCCAGGTGATACAAAGTTCTAAGGAGAAAGGATCTGAGCAGACACCATGGGATTTCATAAGAAACTAAAGGGAGTAAAGGATGTTTTAATACAACATGCCCAAATGAGGTGACATATTCACTGGGATATCTAGGAATAAAGAACAGAGCAGAATGATGTGTATATTGGAAGCAAAAATGGAGGTGGGATCTCTCATAGTATCACTTGATTTGACAATGGTTGAGACAGTGTGGAGAATTGGGAATATTTATTTGCCCCAGGTGGTCAGTCAGGAGTGCCTTCTGAGCTGCATGTTCACTCTGACATTCAAGGTCAAGTTTGTGCTTGCAGATTCAGATGAGCTCATGTTTGCATGGACCCTGAAATCTGGCTACAGAAAGCTTTGTGACCATTGGTGCAACAGTAGCCTTTTACCCTTTGAGCTCTGTGTGGGAGAGCTGTTGGGTTAAGTGTGAAGAGACCCTGTTGAGATGAAGCTAACCACGGTCTAATTTTGCTGTATTCTTCTCATGCTAATGTTTGTCATACCTTCTGCATTCCCAGGACCCTAATGGCTTCCACACATGTGAACCACAACATCTACATCACAGAGGTGAAAACGGGCAAGTGTGTTCATTCCTTGGTTGGACATCGCCGCACTCCCTGGTGTGTCACCTTCCATCCTACCATCCCAGGCCTCATTGCTTCAGGATGCCTAGATGGGGAGGTTAGAATTTGGGATTTACATGTAAGTCTTTCCTGAAACATACGTTCCTTTGATATTTGGTGGTGGTGACTTTTTTGGCTGAGTTTGTTTTCCAAATGTTACCTTGTAAGAGAGCTGTTTGGAAGCTTTTCTGGGACCTGTGTGTAAAAGCATAGAACAGACCATAGCCATCCTCTTCTCTCTAGAGAGGAGGTGACAGGTTCTTCATTCAGTCCTGCCAGGTAGGTCATGCTTGCTAGCAGCACCTGTTTCATTGATTGCTGTGGTACAGGTAATGCTGGAGAACATTGTGCAAGGGGCCTGTTTAGCCTTTGTGAGAGACATGCTGTTTGTTATTCCACTGAGTATATCTGAACTGTTCATTAGAGAATCTGCTGCTCTGCCTAGTTTGGTAAATGGCACAGACAAAACACATGGGTTTGTCTGGTTATTTTTGAAATGAAGCATTTTTACAGGCTACTTGAGACACACTTACCTACAAAAATACATCTGTTGGTCATTGTTGCAAGTAGCGTTACATTTTAGACCTGGCACACCCTTGTATGGGAACAGCTGTTGTTGCCAAGACAGCACCTCACTTGAGGTGCTCTAGGCAGGCTGGGAGGTATGGCAGGTACACAGAAACTTTATGATAGCAAACTTGGTGATAAACTGCTTGTGGTTCTTGACTCCTCACTCTAGGGTGGAAGTGAGAGCTGGTTCACAGATAGCAACAATGCCATTGCATCACTTGCTTTTCATCCTACGGCTCAGCTCTTGCTGATCGCCACTGCCAATGAGATACATTTCTGGGACTGGAGTCGTCGGGAGCCTTTTGCAGTGGTGAAAACGGCCAGTGAAATGGAGCGGGTCAGGTGAGCTCCTGCTTCTGGGTGAAGAGAGCACTTGTGTGTGAAAAATGGTCAGATTTAGGAAGTGTGTGTGAGGTTCCTCTGGGATGCTGTACCCTCTGCACTCAGGCAGTGAAGTGTTGCTTGCAGCTCCTTGATTCAACTGGTAGAAAACCAGTTCTGTGGGCAGAAAAGCAATTGAAAGTAATAGATCAGCTTGGTTGTTCATATTTGTAATAGGGCATGTGTCCATTAAGTGTCCAGAATCTACTTCATGTTGATTTGTAAGCTTAGTAATTAAATTTGTCAGCCATAAGGATGAGAAAACCCAGGAACTGCTGGAATAAAATGCTGAGCTATTACTTTGGCACCCTTGTAGAGGAAACTGGATTGCTGGAAACCTGATGCTTGCTTTTGAGCAATTTAAAATAAGACAACGATGTGGCATCAAGGCACGTTAATCTCTTCCTTTGTACCAGTTCAATTTTGTAATATAAACACGTGTATTCCTTTAAATTTTCTGGCTATTTCAATTGATACAGCAGTACTTATTTCCAGCTTTTAACTTTGGTGTAGTGTTGCTGTGAACTATAAAATAACTGCAGTCTTCAGGTAGATAGGAACATTTTGTTCTTCTTAATGCATAAACTCTTTGACATCCTTCATGAAAATATGATGATAATGTAGTAATATTCTCATTGCAAACATGTCATATGGGGTTTTCTTCCCTGCTGTGTTCAGCTTCCTGTGTCAATGTGGAATGTGAACTGATTATTGATATTCTGGCACTGCTTTGTTTTAGGCTGGTACGGTTTGATCCCTTGGGACACTACTTGCTCACAGCGATAGTTAACCCTTCGAACCAGCAGGTAAGGTGAATGTCAGGACTTGTATTGACTGGCTAATTAAAAGGTGCTCTATGTACTTTAGCCCTAGTCTGTTTCTAAGCAGACTTGTGTGTTTCTGAAAACCTGAAGTCTTCTTAAGCTGAGTTCTGTCTCACCTTGATGGGTCACATGAATGTTTTTCTGTTATGTACATGGCTAATAAAGTGCTTTCCAAAATGTGTTTGTTTTGTCCTGTCTGTCTCACTAATGGTGGGACAGAGGCCTCAGTGGTCCTGTTCTTTCATTTCTGTTGTGATGTTCTTCTGGATTTGAAGCTGAGGTATTAACAATTCTCCCCTCAGCTTCTGACCCTCAGACACTGATACTTCTGTTTGTATGATCAGTGTATTGTGAAAGCTCACTAGGCTGTAGAAGGAGGTTGTCTAGATGCATAAAATGAACTTAGAAATCATCTCAACTAGCTTCCTCCAAGTCAAGGCCTTTCGGAAGGGACTTATCACATCCTTTCATCTGTCCGGGCTGGTAGCTGACTTTCTGCTGTTTATTTGGAAGTGTAGGATTTTGCCTTGAGGTGACTGAACTTTGCCTGTTTCCTTCTGCAGAGTGATGAGGAAGTGGAAATATCCGTGGACAGCACAGAGATGCCGCATTATCGTCAGCGCGCTATCCTTCCGTCTCAGCCTGTGAGGCGCACACCCCTCCTCCACAACTTCCTGCATATGTTGTCCTCCCGCTCCTCTGGCATACAGGTGGGAGAGCAAAACAGTGTTCAAGACTCTGCTACCCCATCCCCTCCACCGCCTCCACCACCACCACCTCCGCCTCCAGCCAGTGAGAACACAAGGGCATCTGTCTATAACAGGCTCCGGGAGCGAGTCAGCTATCCCACAGCAGAGTGCTGCCAGCACCTGGGGATGTTGTGCCTTTGCAGCCGATGCTCTAGTGCAAGACTTCCTTCTTCTCTCTTCCCACACCAGGAAAACGCACCCTCCACGTCTTCTGGGGCCACTGGCACTTCCTTCTCCTCTGTGCAGACAGAGCCTTATCAACCCCCAGAGCAGGCATCCGTAGCGCAGGAGGAGCAGGGGATACTTAACAGGCCCTCTGCTTTCAGCACAGTTCAGAGCAGCACTGCTGGCAACACCCTGCGCAACCTTAGCCTGGGCCCCACACGGCGGTCCCTCAGCGGGTCCTTGGCAGGCCACCAGTCCCGGTACCAACAGTCTGCGAGAGAGATGGCTTCAGGCTTGGGTGGGTCTGACTGGTCCAGGACAGTGCTGAACATGAGCTCTCGGTCCGAGCTGGAAGCCATGCCTCCCCCTAGGACCAGTGCCTCCTCTGTGAGCTTGCTGTCCGTGCTCAGACAGCAGGAAGGAGGTTCCCAGGCATCAGTCTATACCTCTGCAACAGAAGGGAGGGGCTTTCTGGCCCCAGGGGCTGAGGTGAACAGTGGTAGTAGTGCTGGCCCGAGCAATCCTGCCAGCATTCGTAATGAGCTCCAGTGTGATTTGAGGCGATTCTTCCTGGAATATGACCGGCTTCAGGAGTTAGATCAGGGGATTGGTGGGGAGCCCAGCCAGTCGCAACAGGCTCAAGAAATGCTCAACAACAACATTGAGCCTGATCGACCGGGTCCCTCCCATCAGCAGACTCCACAAAGCAGTGAAAACAGTTCCAATTTGTCCCGGGGTCACCTGAACCGCTGTCGTGCTTGTCATAACCTGCTGACCTTTAACAATGACACGCTGCGCTGGGAAAGAAGCACGCCTAGCTACACACCAGGGCAGGTCCAAAGCACATTTGAGGGTGTGCCTCCAAATACCAGCCAGGTGCAGCCTGCAGAGAGAACCGAGGGCAGAGCTCCTGCCTCTAGCAGACTGCAGCTGGGCAGCTCTTCCACCCCGCAGGAGGAGAGGACCGTGGGAGTGGTCTTTAACCAGGAGACGGGGCACTGGGAAAGAGTTTACAGCCAGTCGGCTTCAAGCAGACCTGGGAATGTATCACAGGAGGCCTTAAACCAGGAAATGCCTGAGGAAAGCTCAGAGGAGGATTCACTCAGGAGGTAAGATACATGCTTGCCCTTCCTCCTCTATTTTTTTCTTAAACCTTTCCCATCTAGTCTGAGGTTTTTCAACATTTTCAGAGTTAAAAACCTTTTCTCATATGGCCGCGTGCTATTCATGTAGATGAAAGTAGAGATGTTGGTGTTGATGTGTTTATAGCTGCCATTGTCATGCTGCAAATGGGTTCTGAAGATTGTAAGGACAGAGACTGGACCTCTCAGTGGTAGTACAGACAGTAAAAAGGATGGGCCTTTTCAACATATCTCTGGGGTGAACTGTGCTACTGGTGTTTCTGAGACCCTGCAGAAGCATGGAAACTCAGGATGCATTAGTGCTGTCCTTTGTGCCCCCATCACACACACTATCATCACATGCTCTACATGGAGAATGTGCCCAGGGTTGGCAGGGAAAACTGGGCATGAGTAAGTTGTTAAGTTTAAAGGGTTAACAGTGATTTCCTTAGAGTTGCACAGAGAGGGGAAAAAAGTCGAAGCTCTGTGTCAGTGGTTTGGATGTATGCGGTTGGTTTGCCGCTGATAAGAGAGGTTAGTTTTGAAAGTGGCTCCTGTTGACCTGAGCTGGTTGGGGACATACTGATCACTGAAAATTTTAGGCTTTGCTGTCTTCTTTTTTAAGAAAGTGATTCTTTATTTTGGAAGGATATTTTTCTTCTGCTTCAGATATGATACAAGAGATTGGATAAGCTAAATTGAACTTGAGTCAGGAAAGACCTTTCCTTTGTGTCAAAGTGTTTTCACTGGCTTGTGTGGATGATACTGCTACATTGGTACTTTGGATGGGGTTTCCACACTGGGTTTCGGTTCCACATCTTCTCTGTCAAGTGGTTTGTGCTCTCACCAGAGGAAAGATTTAGTCTTTCGGTTTCTCTAAAACAGATGCTTTGAGCTGTAGACAAGCAAAATTTCCAGGTTGGATGCAGATGTAACTAACCAAGAAGGCTTTGTACTCAGGAGTGCCTGAGGAAAGGGAATTCTTTCCTCTGTCCTGCAGATAAGCTGATTATATTTAGGCTGGAACAGTGACTGCCTTTCTTGTTGCTGTAGTTGCATAGCAAATAAGCAGTGGTGGTCATAAAATTATTCATCAGTTTCTAAATCCTTGCTGCAGTTTTGTTTTTTTTTTAATAACCTGCCATAATGAGAGTCTCAAGCTGGTTACTTGGGAGCTACTTCTAGGGACTGAACTTACCTACTTACCTTAATTTAAGTCAGATATCCTCTTGTCCTCTATTAAAGGGCATAAGAGTAAGAAGGAGCTGACAAATTTAGCTTTAAAATGGCACTTGAGTAAGTCTTGCGTTATCTTTCTTTTGAAATAGTGGTACATACTTATGTCATCTCTACCCTGTCTCGTTTTCTGGGATGAGTCACTGTAGTGTCAGAAATAACCGGGCAAATAACCTTCTTATTGATTGGGCAGTTGGCACACATTTGGAGAGTGAGATGTAGTGGGATAAGTAGATACGATCTTTCCTGTGGTAACTATAATTTAAAAATGTCCTGAGGCATATAATTGATCCACCCCCAGCCTGCAGGAGTCTAACAACAAGAGTCCTATGACTAAATCTCTGGGTCACTTTGCCTGTCATCCATGGTGGTTGCTACTGCCTGCTCCAGTGGCTGCAGCATTTGTGAAGGGTTACTTGCCTACCTGATCAGCTGAGCAGACAGGTGCTTTTTGCTGAGATTTCTGATTTGGAGTGGGTAGTTCAATGCATGAGCTTAATTCCAGAGGAATTCCTTTAAGATGAAACTTTTAGTGAAACCTTTCTGGCAGAGGTTGTTGAGAATCTTTTAAAGACTCTTTTGTTTTCCCAATCTCCTGCTTCTGTTATCAGGCCTTTCTAAAGAACAGGCATGGCAGGGGTATCTGCTTCCCTTCTAACTGAAGTTAAGGTTATCTGTAGAGTTCTGAAGTAAGAAGCTGGAAGCAGTGGGCAGTCTGGTATTAAGTGCTTGTGGCAATTTCCTTGAAGTAAAACTTCATTTCCTTTCTTGTTAAACACATCGGGTGGGCTTGGGGCTTTATGAAATCTTTCCCCTTAAAAGGAACCCTGCATGCAGAATAGCTCTATCCTGCAGGTGTCATTTTTTGCCATTCTCAAATTAGCTGTTTATATTTTTCTTTATAGAACATGGGAGATGAGACTAGCTCAGTTGGGTTAGAGCATGGTGCTAATAGCACCAAGGTTGTGGGTTCAATCCTCATACAGGCTGTTTACTTAAGAGTTGGGCTTGATCATCCTTGTGGTTCCCTTCCAGCTCAGAATATCCTATGAATCTATTAACAAGTTGGCAAGCACCCACTTACCTAAATTTTGCATAGAGTGAGCATCTTTCACCAAGCCTTCATGTCTCCCAGACCTAGGGCATGCTTTCGCAGTGGGAAGTGCTAGAACCACTTCTGCACAGCAGAGTCCAAAATGTCTATTAACTTTTGGAGCTACGGAAGCATCCAAGGATGGGTTCTGAGGGTCCAGAGGTATAAGCTATGTGACGCTGAAAGTGCTGACAAAATACAAGGGGGAGGATAAGCCTTCAAACCTGAGGGTACAAGTGGTAACTGCATACACACTTCCAATCAATGTAATTTTGTGCCTATCAGCCTCTGGTTAATTCTTAGTGTTGAAATCCAAGATGTGCTCATAACCTGTTTTATAATTCTGTTCTTCTTTGTCTCTCCATTAGATGTCCTCATTGGGCAATTGAGCTTTATATTCTAAGGTCAGCCAAAAAACGTAAGATAAAAATTATATCTGGAAACTGTGTATGTTCTCATTCCCTGTCCATGGGTAGGATTCCTTCCCTGACATGGCCTTCCTAGTTGAGAAGTAGCTTTCTGGGAAAACATTGCTGTTGAGGGTCAATTAAGTTAACAGGGTAGTTTAGTGAAGGCTGTTCTTTGAATTCTTTTGATGCAACTATGTCAGCAGGGTAAGGAGGAAATTCTGTTCTTTCTGATGGTCCTAGGCTAATTATCTTGGACTAATCACAAAGGCATTAATAAACATGTAATGGCACTATTCCTCACTAACAGGTCTGGCACCATTGTTAGGAGAAGCATGTCACTAGGAGCTCAGCAATACAAGGAGTCTCATCACATTCAGCCTGGCCTGAAAGTGTGGCATTGAGCTGTGTGCTTCTTGAAGTTGTGCTGGTGAGGCATGAATTTGGGGAAAGTTTATGGTCTATGTTAAGCAAAAGTTCGTGAGACTGAGCTTCAGCTTTTCTGAGGTCCTCCACACTGATCTCATTAATTCAAATGTAGGGAGTTTTCCCCTGTGGATGTCTTTGCCTCATTTTTAACATCAAAGTGAAAAGAATCTCCGAAGTCTCTGAAGTTGCCATGTGAAATGCGCTGCATAAAATTGGTCATAGAAACTGTTGGAAAGATGTGGATGAAGGAAGGATGACTGAGCAACAGATGATAGCTAGTTTAATTTTTTTATAACTACCTGTTAATTTAAAAATGGGTTGAGGAGGTCTTGTATTAATACTTTCATCTCAGTGAGGGAAATGATCCTCGAAGTACTTAAAGCCATTGTTGCTTTGTGGGCCAATTCAGGTTGATAATGAAAAGTTGAACAGGGAATGAAAGAGGATTCTTCTAGTCAACTGCTTGTTTGAGAGGAGCTTCTTGAGACCACCTTCTTCAGACAGTGATACACAGAATCTAGCAGTGGTCTTCTCTGCTGAAATGTGTATCAGTTCAGCAGTTAATGCTAGGTACGGTGCAATGCTGGCTACTAAAACTGATTCAGATTTTCTCTTTGGCTATTTTAGTATGACACAAGTGTCATCTATGAATCTAAGAATTAGTGTGGGGTTTTTTGAAAAAAAAAAAAAAGGAAAGAAAAAAAAAGGAAAATAATTAGATTATAAATTGATTTTTGTTTCTGAGTTCTGCCATGGCACCCCAGGCCACAGTATTTCTGGAATGGATGCAAGGAGCAAGTAGTGATGTATGTCCCTGCCAACATATTTCAGACCTTATTCAGTGAAACAATTCCTATAGATAGAGAAAAGAAGGAAGAGGAAAATTGTCCTCTATAGATTTAGCTGCTTGTAATACATAAGGGGGACAATTTTTATATGGTTTACCTGTTTATTTTGTCTAGAGATTTGAGTACATTACTGCTAATGAAGGTGTGTTCTGTTCTATTGTCAGGCAGGTTTGCATGAAACTTATGTTTCATAAGGAAATGCTTATTCTCCTTAGTCTTCCATGAAGAAGCTTTGTCTGGCAATTATGTTAAAATTCTCTAACCACTCCACTGCACTCATTCCAGAGGTCAAATTCTGTAGGCTGTGGTATGTGTAACTCTGTTACTGCATTTTATGAATGCATAATATTTTCACCTTGCCTCACCTATTTAGTTTGACAGACAAGATACATTATTGAAGTTACCTGAAAATCTGAGAAGTCTTTTAAACCATCCTGAGTGACACTTTTGTCACATCCTGAGGCAGAAAGGAGTGAGTGTGTGTGAAGTGGGGAAATTCTTGTCTGGGGACCCTTGTATAAACTCCTTTATTTTGTTTGTGAGTGTATGAAAGGCAGAGCCCACTGTGCTGTGCAAATATTTGACCTGTTGAAGTTGGAACAGCTTACCAGAGGCTTTGCTGTATTTTAGTCTGTTGGATGCACTGTGCACAAGTGACACGTGAAACCATCTTCCCTGGAACCATGTACCAGGGTCCAGGGACAAATGTGTGTCTTTCATTTTGTCAGGTCTCTTTTGAGGACTCTCCTCCCTTCTGCCTTGTTATTGCTGTGTGATGTGAACCCAGTTTCTTGTAGCACAGTGACTCCAGCTCATCTCATTTCTCTGCAACGTTGATGACCTTTCTGGCCACATACAGCTCTCCTTACAGCAGCTATGAGAGTTAAGCTCTCCTTACACCTAGTCTGTTCCCCTTTGAATTTCTCAGACCTTATTTCCATATTGCTTTGCTGCCACAAGGGGGTAATGTTGCTTCTGCTCCTTTCTGTCTCCTTTCCTCACCTGAAAGTTTCCGAGTTCTTGTATGAAGGATAGCTTGAGGACCCACCCCACTCCCAGAAGGCAGCTTATCTCTGTAGTAGCCATACAATTGCAAGTTCTTCAGTTTTTTGGAGAAAGGTGCAAATGCAGGGATCCAGACGGGAAATGGCTCTGATACAGAGTGCAAGCAAGGGAGGAGCTTATCCTTTTGGCTTTTGTAAGGGTTTGAAAGAGATAGATGTGGATCTAAGGTCAGACAGGTATTTTGTCTTTCTGATATGTAAATGCTCATGAGTTAGAGCTCTAAAAGACCTCAGCAGCCTTGTAGAATTCGTCTGGACTTCTTGCTTACTGCCTACCGAACCTGGAGCAAACCTTTTTTTTTGTAGTCTCCCTTCTCAAAGGTTTTGTTTTCATTTTAATGGTTGTTCACCTCCTCAGATGACTTTTGTAATATGGAGCTTATTTTCTGGAGGGTTGCTTGGCAGATGTTGGTTGGAGTCTGGACAGTCACTTTTTCCCCAGGGCTTTGTTTATTCTCTTCTTCAAGTATGCCTTGAGCTATTACCTGAATTTTGGAGCTGTTCCATAAGAAGGCAAAGAATATGTTTGGGGATTTTTTGTGTTGTGTTTGGTTTTTTTCCTAGTGGAAATGGGTATGGCTTGCTCAATGCCTTGAGGGGATGCCTCTTCCGGCTCTAAGTTGTAGATACAGTGCTGACTTGGTATCGAATTGGGACCAGTCTGTGGTAAAGTAGATTGACAGGGTAGGAGCAACCCCTGCCCAACAGTGATCAGTGCTGCATATGAAATGGAAAAGAGTACAGTCACTTTTGCAGCTTTTGTTCCTGAGTTCATGCTGGCGGAGCCTGAGCTTCTTACATGCAGCTGGTTTTTGATGTCAATGACCAAGGCTGATCGGATCTCTGCGTGTGCTGACTTCTGGTAACTTTCTCACTGTGCAAAGCACTGAATGAAAGGGTGTATGTCACTCATATCCTTGCTTTAAAAACTAAACAACCAAAACACATCCTTGTCCCCTGCCATGGATACAGAATTGCCTGGGAAGACACAGTGACTGATATTTACCATCAAAATCATTTACCATCACTTTACTTCTTGGGAGAGAGGAACTAAAGCAGGAAAGAATTACCTTATATAAAGCTACAAATCTTTCTTATGGTGAAGACAGAACACATACCTAGTGTATTCTGCCTTTTGTTCCTTTCCTTATTTCTCAAAATCTTTGTAGTTGCTATTTTTTTTCCTAATTGCTTACAGCATTTGTGGCATGCTTATTCAAGTATTTAAAATATATATTGTGGCGGGGTATTGAGTTCACAGAGGAAGGGAGGCTTGAGCAGAAGGGCACACCTGAGCTGTGGAGAAGAGACTGGCTCAGACTACACATCGGTGGGAATGTGGCCTGTGCTAAATCTAAACAGACCTACCCAACATAATTTTATTGACTCTTTTTGTTCAGACCCTTTACTTGTGGAAACCTTGTTAGCCTTGTATCCTGCCATTTGTAGTTTGAGCTCAGTATTTTGTTTAAAGTTACAGTGTGTAGACCTTACTGGTGCTGTGGAAAGAAGGATTTTTCTGACAAGCCTTGTAGCTTCCATGTGCACTGTGATAGTTTTGGAAGAGTATATTCTGTGCTGTTATCAGGCTTGGTAAGAAATAATTCCAAAGATGCTTTGTTACTATTCTTGAAAATGGTGGTGATAGAGATAAGTGATATCTCAGCAGTTAGTGAGAGTATTGGGGTAAATGGAAGTTATAAATGGATTTGCCAGCAGAGAGAAGAGGTTTGGGTTTGTGCTTGGGAAGATGTGCTTGAGGAGAGAAAGCCAGAACTGTGTTGTATGGGAATGATTTCTGTAAATATTAGGTGGGACATGTAAGAATGAACAAAGACCTAACTTGTCTGTTGTGAACATAAAGTGAAATGATAGTCTGAAGGTGGTATGAGCATTTAAACATGATAATTAGCAGTGTTTATGTGTGAGATGTGCAGGCTGTAGACAGACTTGGTGAGTATTTTTTTTTGGCCTTTACTAAAACTGGAAAATACAAATTAGTTTTATCATGAGACTGTAAACATAGCCCAAACTATAGGAGAAGCTGCCTTGATATCTAAATGGTCAGTTGATGCCTATGTGAGCTCTGGGGTAATTACAGTCACCCTTCCAGCTTTGTGGGTTTTTTTCCCAGACCAAGCCTGCTGTCTCTGTGTGGACAGGAAAGATTGTTTTACTGAAGATCTAGAAGTTTGAGCTCTTTAGTATGCTGCTAGTTATGTGGAAGAACAAGTGAAAGAAATGCCTGTTTTCTTGCACAAATATTCCTTCCTCTGCCTTTGCTAGTTCCCTGATTTAAGAATAATGTAAGGTTACTAGAGCCCTCTTCTTCTTCACTGAGAGTTTGTGGGTGAGAAGGATGATGCCTTGTGCTTTCCCTTCTTGCAGTAACTAATAGAGGTCTCTCCCTGCTGCCGAGTTTCCCCCAGTGCTTTGGAAAGCTGGACATGTACCTGCAGCCTTTGCCAAGCTTGCAGAAAGGTATAAGCTGCTTTTTCTTTTTCTTGGCCTGAATTTAAATATGTGGCAATGACTGTAGCAGACTAAAAAAAATTCTTTTCCCCATGTTCCTCTGTAGCAAACTTGACTTGCAAACTAGGTAGGTATAGAAATAACTCGTTCTCAAATACCTCCGCAGTGTTTTCCCATTTGAACCACTGCCCTTATTCCACCCTTCTTCTTAGTCCAGGCCTAGCAATGAGGAGTTCACCTATAAAATAAATGGGTAAAGTTCATTCCTCTGCAATCTCCAGGTAACATAAACCTCTTTCCCTACAAGTCTCTTTTCTGTGGGAGTTGTTCTAGACTTTCACCTGCTGCAGTGTGACAGCAAGGAAGTTTAAATTTGAATTAAAGTGGTGTTTTAGTGAGAATGGAAGAGGTATATCCTTCCAAACTGCCTTTTATTTTTGCTTCTATTGGCATCTAGAGTTGGGTGGGGCTTTGGGGTTTTTTCGTGGTGGTTATGTGTGTGTGTGTGTGTATGTGTGGGTTTTTCTAGTGGGTTGTGGGTTTTTTCTGTTGTTATTTAGGTGAGTGGGTGTTGGTTGTTGTTGTTTTGGGCAGGTTTTTTTTGTGGGGTTGTTTGTTTTTTTAAGGAATGCATAAATGAGGTGACTGTAGACCAAAGATCTTGAATAAACACAAATTGCTGAGAAGTTTAAAGACAGCTGACTTCAAACAGATAGCTATTTGGGGATACCATAAAAGATACCAGTTCTCAACTTTCCTGCAGAGAGGGAAGAAGTGTGAATAGCTTCCCTCTCTTGAAAGGCATCCTTTTGTTAGGGTGTCTGTCTCCTCTGCTGTCTGCACATATTTTCCCTGCAGCCACCTGATCCAACTGCTGCAGGCTGGGCAGCATGTCCAGACAGGCTCACTTGACCAGGTACAGTTGCTTCTGTTTCTGTTCTTTTACTTATGTGTCTTGAGTTCTTGTGATTGTATTCTGTGTAGAGGATGATGCTCAGCTTACGATTAATGGAGGTCTGTGACATGCTTAAACTATCTAGCTGTGATTTTTAGAGCTTATAGTCTGGCTTCAGGTAAGTCACATTAAAACAGTGTCTATGTTTCAGTTAAGTTTTGGTCTTTGCCAAGAAACAAGTTTTGGGCAGGCTCTCAGACCTTCTGTTTCAGGCCTGCTTGCTCATCTGAAAACTCTCTGTAGCTTTCTTCTCTGTGGGGAAGAGCTGGAGATGTTGGCATGTAGTGTGCCTTTTTATTGTAATACAGTCCCATAATTTTTAGATATGCATTCAATTTACATACACGTCATGTGTGCACTCACTCTTCATGCCCTTTAGAAATTCTCACAGTGTGGTGTGTCTGGGGACAAACTCCCCGTATCCATTTATTTGCTCCTTATTACATAATCTGGGCTGGAGAACTTGCAGTAGGGCAGCATTCATTTAATCTGTGGGCCTGGAGGAAGAAGAGAGAGGGAGACCTATGATCTGACTCAGTAATACAACTGTAACCAAAAGAGTGATGACTCTAGATTTCTCCAGTTGAGCTGTTCTGGTCTGTTGAATAGCTAACATGCATTTTAAACATTTTCCACATACATATTTAACTCATTGCACCAAATGGCTGTTTGTGTGATGATGTAAGTGACCTCCTCCCTTGCTCTTCTTGAGAGAGCACCTGCTGAAACTGAAGGCTGTAAATAAACAGGGTTCTTTATCTGCCAGGAAACTGACTCATTTTTCTGCTTGAAATGCATTAGTATGAAATCATTCCCCTGTCTTCCTGAAGCTGGAAGGCTTGACTAAGTGACTGAACTACCCTCCCAGTCATTTGTTGACCTGACTTTCTTTATTACTCCAGTGTGAACAGGAGCATTTTAAAGGGATTGCTTGATTTGTGATGAGACCTCTGTTTTCATAGCCTTAGAAACCTATGGAGATAACAGTATGGCTTCTGCCCCCTCAAGAAAGACACCTCCTCCTCAATTCCCTGTGGAGAAACATGAGTCGTATGTAATTATCCCAGATGCTGACGCAGATCTGTGTGTGTGGGTAAGCAGAGATTTCTGCTGTCCACAGAGTCTGTGGTGTTGGGAACTCCCAGAAAAAAGGAGAATTTGAAGCAGACATACAGATGAAGGTAGGCAGAAGAGCCCTCAGAAGAGTAAAGCTGTCTGCAGGCTGAGGAAGTTTAGTGTGTTGCCTATGTTCTGGCCATGCTTTTAAACCTTATGATAACTAGGAACCCATACCCACTAGCTGAATTTCTGGTATAAGGGCGTGTTAAGGGGTTAGGTGGAGAAATGCGATGTCTGTCTTCAGCTTGGCGCGGGCACCTGCCCCATCCTGATACTGGTGTGAAACTGCTACTGTAGAGCAAAACAGCATGTGCAGTAGCTTGAACTGATTTTAATTTCTTCTCCCCTTTTGTCCCTCAAGCTTTGCCCCTGCAAAATGGAAGTGCAAGATCTTTCATTGTTCTTTTCATGTTGGATTTATTGCCAAAACTAATCAGTGCTGCTTGCTGTAGCTGGTCTTGACCCTTTTAATGTCTGTCATGGATGCATGTTCCCTCTTGCTTGTTGAAATAATGAACTAATCATTCCCCAGATGCTGTATGATGAGGACCTCTCCATAATGCTCATTCATCTTTTGTTCTGATGCATGGACTTTTTCAGCAGGTGAAGTAATAGATTAACAGTGCAGCCTTGAGTCTTCTTAAAAGAATCTGTCACTTTCTGTAAAGTGACCCACTTTCCCTGTGATGAGCTCTAAAGTTGCTAAATAGTTCCTGCAGCATCAGGTGGTAAATGGAAATTGGAGTTCCTAGTCCAAAAGCGGAGGTGCAGTAATAGCACAGTTCATCATGTGGTATTACTTTCTAGTGAAATTGAAGTAACTTTAAAGGGTTAATTAATCATGTTTTTCTTGAAACTGCTCCCCATCTTCTGATTAGGAGAACTCAATTCCCAGAGCTCATTTCTTCTGTTATAACTCTTACTGACAGTTCTTTGTTTTGTGTAATTGTGCACTTTTTCTCTGCTGTCCTTCCCATCTTTGCTGAAGACCTTATGTGCTGTCTCTTTTCTGAGAAATCCTTACAGTTTGTTTTCTACAGGATTCTTGCCCAGAATCAGTGAAGGGGAAAGAATCACTTTCTGTGGTAACTTCTCCCTTATATCAGACCTACTCCTTTGAACAACTCTGCACCTCCAGCTGGGAAGGCTGTCTTCTCTGTCCCCAGTTGCACCTTCAGAGTTAACACAAGTTCTTTCCCACAAGCTGGCCTAAGTGTTCTACAAAGGCAGTGTTTGGAACTTGTCTCTGATCACATATTGCATCTTTGCTTTCCCTAAAAAAAGGAAATTATCTTGTAAAGGCTGCTTATGGTATGGAATAACTTAAAAAACGTGATGAAGAGGATGCCTCACAGGGTTTGGATAGAAAGACAGCCACCAGCTCTAGTTCTTCACTGAGGATGAGTTGTTTGGCACAGATCTGAACAAGGGGATGGAGGAGCTCACTCAGAACTGTAAAAGTGACTGCTGAGGTTTTAGTGAGTAGTGATATTTTCAGGTTATTTATCTCTTGCAGATGGTTACAACTATCTTAAGAAAAGCTTGATCCTTTTGTTTGACTATATTTTCTCTCTTAATTTTCTGTTTCTGACCTGTCTTAATCCAGTCTTGATGCCAGGCTAAATATGCCTAACCATAACCATGTGAAAGCTGAAGCAGTCTAGAAATGTTAGCTTAGAGGTATCAGAGCAGATTATGTTAAGAACTTAATTTTAGAAGTCATTTTTTCAGGCAATCTTTAGAACAGCATACTGATTGCTTTTTTATTTTAAGCTTGAATATGAAACTGGTGAAGAGCAGTAGTGTTTTTCTGTTTGACAAGGACTACAAAACTTTTATGGAAAATGAAGCTATGGAACAAAGTGCTTGATGGTTTCTGCTTACGTGATTTTAATTTGCTTTTTGAAAGTAGGCAACACAATACAGATGTCTGAAATAATTTTTTCCTATTCTTCTGAGAAAAGGGAAAGAAAGAATATCCAAGCCAGTGGATTGGGTTGTTGGAGATTTTTATTTAAAATAGTTTCCTAGTGCTCTATCAAGGCTATAATTGATCTCCAGGAAATAATTTGGTTTGTTAACAGTTAATTGAGTTCAAGGTTTGGGGGAGGGTATTGGTGTTATTGGACACTGAAGAACATTCAGCTTTTTTCATGCTTTAGCTTTCTTATTATCTTTAGGTTACTCATTGCCTGGCTGTAAGAGGAAAATGATTGAAGGGAATGTAGTTTTAAACTGTTGCTATTCTTTACCTTATGAGAAACCACAGGAGTACATTCACAGGGATGAATGCTCAGGGGAACTGAGAGCTGGCTGTAAATTGGAGGGCTGAAAAAGGGATGTAATATGTAGTGTGATAATTTTCACCTCTCAATGGGCAGTATGCAATATAAAAGTCTTTTCAGGGAAGACATAAAAGCAGGGGAGGAAAATCAGAGGCTGCCAGGAGTCATCAATATATTTTTCCTTCAAAGGATAACTAGGACTTTTCTGTTTTAAGCTCTCCTCATAGCTGAAGGCTGGGAGTAGGGGAGGGGTAGGTGTGATTGCTGTCCTTAGAGTGCTTCATTTTACTGGTTTGCCCTGGTTGTTGGTGTAGAGCAGCTTAGGAGAATGGCAGCTGACTGAACACCCCTTTGATTCTGAGGAAACAACCTCGGTGCTGTTTGTTAACACCTCCCTTTTGGATGGGAAGGAAAACCCTTCCCTCAGTGTCTCTTGGAGTAGCGTTACTCAGTAACGCTCATGCTGTGACAGCAAATCTAAGATTTGGTGTAGGGCTGCATATCCTTAGAAACCATTACTGAAAAGTTAAATTTGCTGCAGTTAAATATCTTCTCAAAGCCTGCCAAAATGAATTGCTCTGTCCCAAAAATTGCTTTGGTGGTGATCCTCACCCCTGTGGGGAGAATGGGAGCATAGTCCAATGGCTGATGTGCTACAAGGAAGTTGCTTCATGACCTTTTCCCCCTTGAACTGCAGCTTCTGGCATTCAGCTTCACTCCTGAAAATTCTCCCTTTTCTGCTTGTAATGTATGTCTTGTAATGCTCCTGTCTTGTATCTGTGCACTCTTTCTCTCTTCCTTGTCTAGAGATGTCCTGTAACTTGGAGTCTGCTTCCTTTACCCCCTTGCTAGTGATTGTTGCAGACCTGAGTTAAGAGAGCAAATGTAGAGCAGTTCCATAGCTGTTGATATCTAACAGAAAAGGAGCCTGATCTCAGTCAGAGAGTTGAGATTTCAATGCTGCTGAACAGAGGCAATTTATATCTTGTAGTAGTTTTAATAAAAAAAATAAACCCAACAAAAACTACAATCCCCCTCCTCCTAATTTAGCAAGCTGGAACAGAAGCATCTCTCAGGGTGAGCAGAGTTAATTTTCATCATTTGCAGGATTGACTGACAACCTGGAGGATGATAATGGGTGATTTTTTTTTCCTGGTGAGCGGGGGAAGAGAGTAGAAATTGCAGTTTCTCTGCTAATTGTACTTTAGATGTCATTTGTGACAATTTCATATTGTCTAGACAGAGATAGTGGAGCAATTGCTTCCATAGAACCTAGTGTTAGCCTGTTACATATCTGGATAGCAGAAATGGGGGATGTGGGAGAGGAGGAGGTTGCTGTAAGCTGCAGAGAGGATTCAGAAGTCAAGCATGATCTGCTGAAACGTTTCAAAAGGAGATGCAAGCAATATGCATTTCTGTTCTCTCTTTTCATGCTTCTCTGTTGGAAACTTAAATGTTTAGTGGCCAACAGTTTACTGCAACAGAGCTACTTCTCTTCGTCTATGGATTATGTTTGTCCTCCTTAGCAGAATGGCTCCCAACCTTACATTTACTGTGTTAGGGTACTGGACTGCCTTACACTTTGGCTTTACTGAAAACAAATAGTCTGTGTCTGTTTTGGGATTTCGGGTGCCAGAAGCCATGAGTGTGACACTTAAGACTTGGCAGAATGCAGCATGACTTACTTTAGGAATATTTATCTGTACCTTCCTGAGGGACAGTAGGTTACATTACCAGTGACACAGATGAGACACTTTGATGATTATAGTAGTGTATCTATTATTGAACCCATTTGTCAGTACTAAATGCATTTAGATTTGTGACTTTGGGTCTCAAGGGCTAAGTCTAGAATGAGTTAGTTAAAAATGGATTTTATTTGTGCTTAGTACTCTGCCTCAGTACAGGTATTGTTATTCTCTGAAGCATTAAGCTGAGATGGTCTGTCTGGATCTCATGAGCTTGCTTGTTGCCTTGGTTTGGATTTTTTGCCAGTTATGTGTATTTATATCCCTCTGTTCATTGCTCTGTGATCTGAGAGGGCACAGTTGTAGGATAATTAACATCTGCTAATCAGACTTAAAATCAGCTCTGGCTTTTAGCAGTTACTGTTAACTGAATTACTTATCTTTGTCCACATGATCTGAATGTGGCCCTAGTATGTGGCCTGTGTGCCTCAGTGTAAGGTAGTGCAGGAGGTGGATTTGTTCTTGGCAGGCTTGGAAGGCTCTACTGGAAAGGCCGTCTTAACTGAGACCATTCAACTCGGACAGTGCAAGCTCAGAGAGGGTTCTGGGGAATGTATTTAACAGAGTGTTTGTAATCCTGTTCCTTACAACCCAGTAATTACTGGTCTTCCAAGGGAGCCCTTGTGGTGAAGGAGATGCTCCTGCTGTAGCAGCTTCTGTTGCTGCATGGGATGGAGTTGCAGCCTGTTCAGGTAATGTCACAGGGCTGTTGAAGCCTGGAGAAAGTCTCTTTACCTGGACACTTGGCCATCCTGTGGCTCAGGCAACTATTGGTTACTAAGGTAACCTGTACCCATCCTCATCTGTTTCAAGTACCTGTTATAGCAAGGCTCTTTGAATATGTATTTCAAGGATCTGTTGCAGTATAGTGGTGAGAATTATAGATTCCTGAAAGTGCTGTTCCCAAGGCAAGCAGAGAGTCTCTTGGCGGACCCACACCAAGTTACAGTGATGTGTGCCCTGCTCCTGCACCCTTGTGGTGTCCTCTGCTTAGTATAGATTTTGATTTCTTTCAGCATAGCTGCTGGATGCTTTCTGAAGGTGATCCCTCAAAGTCAATGATCGTCTTAGGCAGTTTCCAGTTTTTCTAAAGGTGAGAAGACAAATGAAGAATGTGGTGAAGAATGCCAGGAGACTTCTTTCTAACAGGGTTTGCTCGGCTGTGCAGCACGTACTGGTCATCTTCCCTTGTGGCTTTGATTTTCTGTGTCACTTAGTGGACAGATACTGAATGGCTGGGAAAGGAGGTGGGATGTGTAGTGTGTAGGCACCAAGACACTTGATAGGGGTGAGTTTGATGATTTCTTGTGTGTACATGTTACCAGAACACCACAGGCATTGCTCACTTTAGGAGGAAGCTGCTGTTTCTAGGGTTCTGACCCTGTCAGAATCTGCATGCTTTGGAAGCTCTTTCTCCTAGACTAAGTCCAGTGATCAGGCAGGATGTTCCAGTAGGGTGGCAGCCTTGGCATATCCAATTTGCTTGCATAATGCTGGTTTTGAAGCAGCTTAGAAAAGCAGATTTCTCAAAAGCATGCTAGTATTGCAGTGGCAGTAACCTAGTCTCTGAACTCTGAGCCAGTGGTTTAGAAGGGACCAGCTGCCCGAGTAGGTAGAATATCCCTTCTGCTAATTTTCATCTGTCTACCTTTCCCCTTGGAGTAATTAAAGCAGTTTATATGTGATGTAAGTAATAGGTATACTGTATACCTCACAGGTATAGGACTTCGTAAAGCTGTAACACTGTTCATTCTAGATTGGCTGCTTTTTGCAAATATTGATATGTAGTGGAGCAGAAGGAAGGGTTTGGTAAGACAGGAATGAAGTATAATGACTTTTTGGGTAGCCAAGGGATCAGTAATATCTAGCAGTATTGAATGTTAGAGCTTTTGACTCAATAACTTAGGAACCAGGAGAATTAATTAAACTCAAAGTTTACGAGATTTAATAACTATTCTTGAATAAGACAAATGGTTGCCAAACAACTTTGTGCTAGAAAGGGCAGGATTTCTTGCCTTATGCATAGTCCCAGTGCTTTGCAGCAACTTTCTCAGGCTGACACACACCTTTCTAGCTGGGAAACTGAAGTAATCTCTTGCTGTTTTCTGAATTCTAGATCTATAATGTAAAACTAAAGCAATTTTTTTTTAATTGCTGGAAGACAGTAAAAATGTTTCTTGAGAGCCTGATGGGTGAGCTGCTGCTAGGAAAAAAAAAGATTTCTCGTTTGCAATTCTGCTGTCTTTGTGGGGCTAGAAATGGGAGATTGGGTGTGGATTTTATCTGGTCCTTCTTCCTGCTTCCTGTGTTGATACTTGCTGTCCTGCACTGCAAAGGCTAATGGATTATTAGGAGTGTGGGACTAAGACTGAAAGATTCACATCTTTCTCAACAGCTGTGTGTGTGAGTGGGTAGAACAGATGTGGTGCTGGGCCTCTTTGACTTTCAAACCACAACGGCTTTCATTAAGTTACAGACTGGGAAACAAAGTTTAGCCGGAGTTCTGAGATAGAAAGACTTGAAAGGGAACTCAGCAGTCTTATAAACTCTGAGAGTTGTTTTTTCCACTTTCTGTACCTGCTCCAAATCATCTCTCTTGTATTAATCTAATGGCTGCAACAGGCCATGAGTCAGTCTTGAAACAGTGCTGTCCTCTGGTTTATGACAGAAGCTAGACAGTGGTGCATGTAGAAGCCAGGGTGGGGGACATGTTCCTGCTATATGCTTTTGATTCTGCTGCCTTCATGACTCAGTCTCACTTCTCGTATATTCAGGCTGTCTGGCTGCATTTGCATACATTTATTTCTTGAGTGAATATTTGGTATCTCTCCCTGTGGCTGATTACGATACAGAGGAAAAGAGCATTTTTATTTTTTGTAATTGAAAGCCTCTCTTTCAGAGAGAGGTTTTAGCCTTGAGACTAAGATTCAAGATCTTACTATGGATAGACAGCAGTGGTGCCCTTAAAGTCCACATGTTAACATGTGTTCTTTGTCCCCTGCTCCCTGGCCCATTCCATGTGTAGCCACCTTTGAGTAGGTAAGAATTTGACAGATTGCCAATGCAGTGGTAATGTTTATGGACCTGACACGTTGGGATGGGTTGTCTCCAGGCAAGTGGCATCTACATCTTTCTCTTGGAACTTGGAAGCGGATATGGAACCACTCTTCTTCCTTACCTGAGGTGTTCTTTCTCCTGTGCAGTGAGAATATAAAACTTTGAATACCTGTATGGTGAAAACACTTGTGCCATCAGTGAGTGGTTCAGTATGTTGCAGAATTCTCTGCACTCGTGATAGAAATAGTCTTAAGAGGATTCAGAAAGTAGATCATATATAGGAGGGATGTTCCTGAATGGTCTTTGACGTTGTAATTTGTTTTTCCTTTCTAGGAGGTTGCTGGAGTCTTCCCTCATTTCATTATCTCGCTATGATGGAGCAGGATCTCGGGAACATCCAATCTACCCAGATCCAGCCAGGTAAGATCTAAATGCAGTCTAAAGGCATTCAAGTTTTATATGCAGAAGCATAACTTCAGTATAACTCACTGAAACCTCTGGCGATGGTTCTAATATTTGACTTATCTCCTTCTTAATGACTTGCTGCAGGGAAAGAGAGCAAAACAAGTGAGCAGATGCTGTTAAGTCTGGAGGGAAATTAGGAAAACAGGAAGGAGTTACTGTTGAAGTAAACACATAAGAATTCATGAAATCATTTGGGATGGAGAACACTAGGTGGCAAACAGGTCCAACAGTAAATGAGCTATATCAATATATTAAAAATCTTTTTTGGAGAAAAATGAATTAAAAAACACATAGTCTTGAATGCACTAAAGGCAATTAGGAGCTGGTGTGAGCAGACAACATGCTTTTAAGCATGAATTGTCTCCATAAATGTATCTGTACAAGAGAGAGCATAGCCATAAGGTTGTGTATCCTTAACTAAGAACAAAATACTGACAATTATTTTTGAAAAGTCATGAATCATTGACATTAGACATAGAAACACCTGTAGTGCTGCTTAATCTTCAAAAGAGGTGGGAGTGTTTCAGAGGACTAGAAAAAGCAAATGTGGCAGTTATCAAAAATGGAAAGAAATTATCTTTGCAGTTTCTATTTAGTGTATTAAGAAAGCAACAGATGGGATAATGTGACCCAAAGACTCTGTCAGAAGAAATGATAGAATCGTGAACAGCAAGCGGCTTTGGAAACTTTCAAAGAATAAATCATGGCAAATAAGCTTTCTTTAGCTGGGTTTAGGAAAGCTATGAATGAGGAGATTCAGTAAGTGTAAAATATATCTGATTTAGCCTTTTGGGGAACCTCTTGCATAGCTGTGTGACTTGAAGGCTACTAGGATTTATCATAAAGAAGAGTACAGGAATACCACTGAAAATTAAATCTTGAGTTGCTGAAGGAGGTTTGTTGTTTTGTGAGGTTGGAGGAGGAGGGGGTTGTTTTCTTCATCATTTACCACACAATCTGCATTTTTATACAGATGATACTCTTAAGTACAAGTTCTGAAATAAAAGGTTGTGTTGCAAACTGGCCAGATGGTATAATTGTGTTGGTAAATAACTCCTTGCTAACTGTAGATAAAGCCTTGTAGAGGTGAAATCTTATATTTGGCTTTTTTCCATTTATTGTGAAGAACGTTGCCTTGTAAAGACAATTCAAAGGCTTAGGAATGATGTAAACAAAACTGTAGTGAAGTGAAAGTAAGGTGGAGTATGCTGCCTATATGTAAGATCCTTGGGAAACCAACCTGGGTGACTGCTAAGGGTCTTGGCAATTGCATGTCAGAAATGCTGGTAAATGTAAAAGCTTCTAAAGGGCACTTGGTTAAATGGCAGGACAGGCATTTGTAGAAAATTATATTCTACAAATGTTAATTTAAAGCTATTATTACATTCAGGTTAATTTTTTAATGCCAAAAGCTGCTTTATTGCTGGAAGTGCATCATTCCTTGTTTCTGCAATGCCTTTTCCAAAGCAGGCAGATTGATAGAGCAGAGATTTTAAGAACTGATTCTAGCTCTCTGGGAGCTGCCTTTTAAAAAAGAAAAGGAGGGCCTGCCTAGGTATCTGAATTTTGTTTTCTTCCTTCTGTAGATGTCCACTGAGATATAGCTCAATAAAATGTAGGAAAATGGATCAATGCCTAAGACATTTCCTAGCATAAAGGACATGGTCAAAAATATTTTTCTACTTGAAACCATTTTAGAACTGATACATTGCTCTTCATGTGACAGTTCAAGTGGTTTTAGGTTGTGGTAGAAGCTACAGTAGCTTGAATTTATAAAGAGCTTTGGAAGAAAAGTCCAGTTTGGAAACTCTTCTAAGAGGGTTAATTTGTTCCATTAAATATCACTGCCCTTTTTAGAGGATGAGATTCATGGAGGCGTGATCAGTACCAGCTAGAACTTTGAGTGGGATAGGATTAGAGTGTTCCTCCATAAACCTTACTGATGTGCTGGGCTAGTAGGATATTTTTAACTGTCCCTTTAACTAGTTAGAAGTTTGAAAAGTGCTCAAAAGGAGGGTTACTGCATTTTGAAGGGTTTTTTTTGTAGCATCATAAGTTCCATATGTGAAGTTATGTCTTTGAGAAGTTAAATAACATGGTGGAAAAGGGAAACAAAGGTGAAATAAACAGATCTGTATCTATTAATAAACATCTATATATGTCTCTCTGTGTTTATGTGTTTTAAATATATATTAAATATATGTACCTCCTTAAGACCACACTGTCTCCAATGGAGTCTCTTTTTAAAGAGTACATAAACTACATGATCTGAA
>WBNO01022713.1:34925-76712 GCA_013400575.1 Peucedramus taeniatus | reverse complement strand
GAATTATGAATAAAAATACCCTGTACAGGGATGGAGGAACAACAAAAAGAAGAAGAAAAGAAGAAAGAAGAAGAAATGGCTGCAATTCCTGCTGCTGCTCAAAACATGGGACTCTATGCCAGAAAGTTTTTACCATGGACTTTAATACTTTAGCATGGACTTTAATATCTTTAACTCTTTGCCTTCCAGACTGATGTATTCATGCAAAAAACAACTTTATAGCGACCAAGAACTGCTCTTGCCTCTTTGAAGACCCCAGATCCAAGACAAACTCAACATTTGTGTTTAGACCTTTAAGGAAACTGTGACTTCCTTAATCTTAATAAGAGTAGATTGCATTCCAGTTCTTTTCTATAACCATTAGAATACATTTAAGGATTTCTAAGAAGTTGAGGACTTCTAGGGAGTTTTTTAATATTCTGTTACAAGTCTTTATTCTTCAGGCATCCATCTTCACTTTCATGACAGCTTTTGAAAAATTCAGGCCTTAATTTTTCATGGTTCCTTAAATACAGCTCAATGTTGAAAATGGATGTGAAAACGTAAGGATACTGATGAAAAATTATTTTGCACAGTGACACTTTTGCAACAGTTCTGTTAAAGAAGAAAGAAATAAAAACCTAATCAAATGGAGGGGCCTGGTAATTAATAAGATACATTGTATAGAGGCACATATATAGAAACATATGGAAATGTGTGTTTCAGTTTTCCATGGTTTTCCATGACTATTAGGCACGCACCAACAGGGACTGACATCAATCAGTCCACCCTTATAAGAAGTGGTTGAACTGAAACAGAAACATCACTTCAGATCTCACTTGTAGTGACAGAATACTAGTTTGCAATTTGGTGTTACCAAAGGAAGGAACATTTACCTCCAAGGGAATACCTGTCTACAGGCTGAGTAGGCACTGTCAAAAGTGTCACTATTAGAAATTCTGCCTAATATTCCTAGCAGAAATACAAGGACTAAACAGCTGCTGAACAAATGCTGATTTATTTTGGTTATTAGCAGAGGTTTGAGCTGTACTGTTAACATACCTGTGAAAATCTCGATTTTGGCAAGTCAAGGATAAAAATTCCAAAACTCTATATGTATGACAGCTTTTTATTGTTAAGACACCTCCTATTCAGCATCAATTACATTGTAACAACTTCGTAATCCTTTCTTGAATCTGACAGCTTTCCTAGACCTCCTAATTTCATATCTGTGTATCTTACCTTTATTGTAAATATATATAGATAGAAATATATACTTATGATATATAATTATCCAGTTCCCTTGTATCTGTCACTCATGACACACCCCCAGACACTATACATTAACCCTAATATTTATAATGGAAGACACTTACATGCTTTCCATCAATAATATTTTAAATCCACGGTATTGTAGGTAAGTGATAAACTCTTCCCAAAATAAAACTCACGTAACTTGTCCCCTGTGTACAAAAAGAAATTGCAACAATTTAGTTAAATCAATTCTTAAATTGATTTAAACCAGTGAAATCCCTTGTGCAGATGCTCTTAAATTGGCTTAAGGGCAGCTAATATTGGTGTATCTTATTCATTTTGATTTAGAATTTAATCCTATTAAATTGGTTAAATTTTTTTGTATACACTGGAGCCTCAAGTCTAGCAGTCTGAATTGAATTTCATGCTGCAGGGTCATGGGTCCTCAATCAAGTTAGGACCTATAATGACACAGCAATTTTAGAAATCACTTCTGATGGCCCACTAATCATCTACAAAAAATAAACGGAGCTTTGCAATAAATACTAAAACAGGACAGTGTTCTTAAGATTTTATATAAGGGATAAAGTTTTTTAAAACTTCTAAGCAATCAGGGATAGTGATAATAGGCAACATATTTTGAGAAAGGTATGGCAAAATTAATTATATGCCATGCATTTTTGCTTTCTTTATTCTGTTTCCAGCTTAAATTTGCCTGCTGATTATTGCTGGGCCAATGAGTTTTGGCACAATACTGAAAATGAAAATATGTATGACCATCTGTCAGTAATGGTTCCAGTTCATCAAAAATTCTAGTCTCCGTTCTGTGCAAGACAAAAGTACCTTTGCCTTTCTTGGGTGCAGAACCCAAGAAATTACAGATGAGAGAGAAAAACGAACAAACTGCAAATTCTCTCATCATAGAGGAAAGGAAATTATTTTTTTTCAGTACATAGAAATAAATATTTCTTCTACACTTTTATAGTTCATCCACATTTCCAGCTGCTTCAAATTGTGGCTTCATTCAGTCAGTTACATGATTGCATACAGACTATTTTTGAGACTTCCAGTAATGCATGCTGGTACCAAAATGGAAAGAAGTACCTCAAGGAAGATAGAGGATAAGAAGAAAGCAGTTTCAAACACTGATGGTCCTTCTCATTATCAATTTCAGTTTGACAAAAATTGTAGTTACTTCTCAGTTAGCACTGATACATTTGCAGCTGCAAAAATGCTGCTTCTTTCTCTGATTTTGGCTTCAGTGTGTTTCTGCTAGATTTGGATCGAGATGGAAAACATAAACCCTGTCTGCCTGGCACAGAGTCCTTTGCTTACAGTCCCAGCAGCTTTGTTTCATTCTTCTGTGTCAATAGAATTTAAAATATTTAAAAAAAAATATTTTCCTACTGGTTACTCTGAAAGGCTTGTGCAAAACAAGGTGCCTTTTGAATACACAGAGATATGGTCCCAAACAATAGCAGTTGCTATGGGAGCAGAGCATAGTGTTTTATGCAGACATGAAGGAAGAGGAGTGGAGAAGCACAAATCTGGTTCAGATAGGCCCAGGCACTCACTGGCTCTAAGCACAATGTCAGTTCCCCTAAATAAGCTGTGGTAAATCACATTTGTACATCAAAGGATACAAAAGTTTATATTTAACTGAGTTGTGTTTACTTACATAAGAGAAGATTTATGGTCACTGGGAGGCTCATTAGCATTGATTTTCATAGTCCCCACTTGGAATTAATATGTCCTTGGTATAGGTATAGGAAGTTACCCAGCACTTCTATAAAAAGCTATCTGGAATGATTCCATATATACTTAGCAGATTTGTAATACCTTGTGGCAGAGTCAGACAAAAAATCCAGCTTTCCTGAACAATTGCACTAACATTATTTAAAAAATCTTGCAAACATATACTAATGCAGTAACGAAAGTGCTAACTCTGTTCAAAATTCTAAGGTCAAAAAGGGACATTTTCAAACCAAGGAACCGATCAGCTCAAGAAGGATCAAATAGGATTATATTTCCTTCAGTAAAACATAAAAGGTCTACAGTTACTTTCATGACTAACAAGGAAACCTGTAATGTGTAAGTGTAACTTTCCAATGTGGCTGAAGCAAAAAAAATCCATCTTCCATTTCTAGGAAGATGGATTTTTAACAGATTCAGAAAGGATTTGGGGATTTACTTGCAGGTTGTCCAATAAATTGCTTCAAACTGTATTGTCTTAGTGGGGAAGACGGCCTTAAAAAATGTCTAGCAGCTTGCCTAATTTGTGTTAATTTCTTTTAGCAATATTATCTCTGTGAAGGAATCTCTAACACTGGTCATTTTACTCATACAAATTGATCAGGTATGGGAACATGTCAGAACAGCTAATTGACCTTATTATGGATGTTTCCTTTTAATATTCCTATTTATATCTTCTGGTGAAATTAGTCCTGTTAGCTCCGATTCAGTTGCCCTTAGACTTGCCAGGCCATGGAAAACTCAACTGCTCCCTTTTCAGTTTTGCCATTTTTCCACACTAATATCTGTTTGCGTGTTGGATCTTTTTTCTCTTTTCTCCAAAACATGAACACAGCTGTCTCTTTCTCTGGACTTTTAAAATTTATGCAAATTTAAATGTAAAGTTGCTTCAGGAACTTTACCATGAGCATTTCCTTCCTGCCCTGGCATAAGAACACATGCTGACATTATCTGGGCAAGAATGCTTCCATAGGGACGTGCCATGCATGGACACATAACTGCAGGCAACTGTCATAAAATGCTCCTGCCTAGCACTTCTGAGCTTTAGCTGGGGCTACTTAGTGAGTGTCAGGACAGCCTGACAGCATGTGCACAACCAGCTTGCAGATATGATGGAACTCATTAGACCACTGGCAGTTCCATTAATTACAATAACCAACTCCTTAACCTTAGAGTGCTTTGGGTATTTATACACATTGCTGTTGAGTGGCAAACATGTTACTATAAATTTATTAATTAATATACAAGCTATTAGCCTTCTACGAGTTTGAGTGCTTAACTGGAATGGAGTCAAAAGAATCCTTTCTGCTTATTCAAAAGTCATTCAGATGCCTCAGAAATATTTAATTCTACTGTGTCTTCGTAATAAATACCAGTTTTAAACCCTGCATTTTTTGAAAATGACTGGATCCTGAAATGGATACTGCCAGAATAATAAATAGGAAATTTGAAAATGTAGTAGTCTACTTTCAGCTCCTATCAATATTCCTGAAAAAGTGACAGAAAAATAACATTCGTTGTTAAGCTTTCTTCTAGATCCCCTGTTGCTCAGTGACAGACTGAAGTGATGTTTTTAGGCAAAGCAGCCACTTTGAGCCTGGCTGAATTTGCTGTTTTCGTCAGTAGTGATTCAGTATTGATAAAGACTGGGAAAATCACAGTGGTGCTAGCTTCTTAAAATTTGACATAATGATAGATCTAGAATTAACCAGCTGATAAACCAGCAAAGTGATTAAATTATTTCCATCTACATAAACTCTTGGTCTTTTACTGGAAGACTGAGGTAATCCATGCAGTCAGATCTTGCTAACAGCTATGGAAAAGGCAGCATGTTTTTTTTTGGTTTTGTTAACAAAAAAATCCTAACACTGCAAGTCATGCTGGTGATAAGGGAAAAAAGTGTTTCTCTCCTCCCTCAGTAGGTCTCTAGCAGATAGTGCACTTTTGTGGATAGAAATTTCCTTAGCTCAGGCAATAGCTTCACACACAAAATAAATTGAAATGTGCCAACTTTACCACCAAATAAGCAATCATTCTTACGCCCTCAGCCATTTTTCCCAATGTTTGTTGCCTGTACCTTCATCCTAGCACCATAAGCTCCACAGTCACACAGTGAACTAGAGAAAAGAAATAATCTAACCTAAAATTATTCTCTTTTTTCTCTCCCCTGGAGTTAATGACAGAAAGATGCATAAATATCTAAATACATGCATGCTAATTTGTATCAAATCCACAAATTGACTCTAACAGTCTTGGCAGAAATAGTCATCTGTTACATTTTTAGTGTGTGATGGTTATATTCAATACAAACCAAAAGAAGGTGAGAAAATAAAAAATAAATCAGTAGTTTCAAAGCTTGAGAATGTATTTTAAAATGAAGATTTAAACCAAATAATTATTTAAATTATTTTTCATATTACTTGCCTTCATTAGTTTTTTTATATAATTTAAATTTCAATTTTTATATTTATATTTATATTTAGTATTCTATTAAATTATGTGTTGATTTGTGGTTCAAATGCTCTTGTAAAAATAATTTTTTAAGTGAATGTCCAGAAAACGACTTTAATTGTGTATTCTAAAGGACCATTTTAAAATTCCTTTTTCAGTCTTCTGGCTTTTCAGAGAGACCAATCTTTTAACTCCAATGGCTATGATGCAGGACAAAATGATTGCTTTTGGAGCATGAGCAAGTTCCAAGGTGTTCAGACTTAGTTATCATAGTTTTCCCAAACATGATGTCAAAATTCTTGGGTGCAACAAGGAATGGGCCACCAAATTGGACTAGAGAAAAAAGTAGATTACCTATGGCATCTAGCATCTCCAGCCAAAGGATGTATTTTACAAATTATTGAGTAAAAAATTTTTGAAAATATGTGTTGTATAATTAAATTGTAAAAAAATAGTAAAATTTATTGTATAAAGTAAAGCAGAAAAAGTAAATCTTGATGAAACTATTTATTACAAGTGATTTACTACGGAGTTATGCTTTCCTTTGAAATTTTCATTTTTAAAATGCAAGAGACAAATCTTATCAGTAGCTGAAACAGTAGTAGGTAGGCTAGTCTTATCTCAACACAGTAATTAAAATTCAAATCTATCAGTAAGATCCAATTATTATCCAGACTCTGTGATATTGTGACTATACTTTGAAATGAGGATATCCTGCCACACAGTGTTTTAAAGACACACAAAAACTCCAGAGACACTTTCTTGCAGGCCCCAAATTAAATTGAATAGAAGCTTAGTGATGCAAAAATGTAAAATTGAATTAAATAATTTTAGTATTTAAGCAAGCATCTTAAATGTTCTTACTATCTCACTAAGTGTAATAATGTACATTATGCATAAAAAAAATTATCAGGTAAACAAATTAGACTTTAGATGAAAATACTGGTCATAACAAAGGCTCTATTTTTGTAGATGAGGCCTCAGTACATTTAAATTAGAAAGACATTTACTGTTTATGGGAATGCTGAATCAAGTAAATGACTGACACTAGAATAAGATTGTCCAGGCCATTTAAGAGCTTCTATAAAATAATTGCCTGGGTGTACTTAATTCCAAAAGTGTCCTAATATAATTTCCACTGAGAAAGCAACAAAGCTTTTTTTGAAAATTAAAAATCCAACATTCCCCTTTCGCTAAAAGTGATGCCATTATAAAATCAGCCTGATTAATGCTGTTGTGCAGTTTATAATGTCTGTCAAGGTTTAATCACCAACAGGATGGAGGAGAGAATCAGGAGGGTAAAAGGGAAAAAAACTCATAGACAAAGACAGTTAACTAAGGAAAGCAAAAGTCACATGCACAAGCAAAACAAATCAAGGAATTTACCATTTCCCACTGAGAGGCAGGTGTTCAGCCATCCCCAGAAAAGTAGAGCCACATCACAACAGGGACTTGGGAAGACAAAGCCCATCACTCCAAACATCCCTTTGTGGAGTTCATTGGTAAGTCCTCTTTTATTGGGGTATCTTTATATGACTACCTTCAGTGTCAAGACACATTGTAAAAGCATGAGACTGTGGGTGTTCCTAGTTCCCAGTTGCAGAAGAATGGATTATCTTCCTTTGCCTCTCCATTTACCACTTTGGGTTTTTTCCATAGTTTATAAGCAAAGATTTATAAATTTGAACATTTTCACACAGCATATAGTTGTTTCATATCACCATCTAACTTGTTTTAACCTTTATTTACTTCAGGGGATGTCTTTGTGAACCCAGAATTCAAAGGCTATATATATATTTTGTTTAAACTAGACCAATGTTAAGTCCACCTGATACAAATTTTGTCACACAATAATCACTGCCTAGTAGTCATAATCATTTGCAGCAGAACAAATTACCAGTATATGATTGCTACCACTGGTATTTACGAGATAGGATTCAAATTTCTAATTCCAGTCCTTAAAAGCTTGAAAGAAACTGGACTCTCTCCACTTATGGATCATAACTAGATTAACAGGATTGTCACTTTTAAAGAAAGAAAAGGGCAAAAGAAAAGCAAAGGAGTCTGGTAGCCTTTTAAATCTGAATCAGCCACTGGAAGAAATGGCATATTGTACCACACAAACAAATGTCAAGTGACATGATCAAAAATTAAAGTTTTCTGCGGAAAAGTTTATTTCCGTTGGTATGTGTCTTTGTTATTGTGGATGCATTAAAAATAAAGCTATCTGAAACTTCACAGAAAAAGCACCTCTGTCAAGACTTGAGAAGAACCTGTTTGTAATGAGTTTCTAGGGTTAGACATCATATAAAAAGAGATCACGGTAAACTGACCTTACAAACCATCCACCTGTCTATCCTATTATATTGGCTTCAACTAAACAATAACACAAAATAATCCTGAAAGGTTTCCACTTCTTCCCTTTCTCTTCACTCAAAAAAAAAAAAAAAAGATAAAAGAATTATTTGCAGCCATTTAGATAAAGGAGACATAGCAGATATTTTTCTGCTGATTTTCAGAAAAAGGATGACAGAGCAAAGAAATCCTTCTGCTCATGGGATGATAAAATACTAATACTGTAGATGAAAAATCAATGCCATGAAGTGTATTAAAATTTGATCTAAAAGAATGGACATAAAAGATTGGGGTTTTTTTAATATATTTGTGGGTATGGCAATATATTAGTTCTTTTTATATAGCTGATGGTACTGAGAGAAAAAGATTAAGTGAGGGATTCAGTTCCTTCTGCTTGAATTTCTTCCTTATGCAAGATGACAATGTACTAGCACTTATATATATATGCACATAATAAAAATCCCTCTTAGGAAAAAAATTTAAAATTACTGTGAAAATTTCTAGAATTATTTTAATTACTTGGTTCTCAATACCACAAAGAGTGCCATATTCTGATTAAGTTTAATTCCCTATTCAAGCCATAACCTCTGTTATGAGTTCTGCACAATAAAGCAAATATCAACAATGAGCAGCACAACATAAATATTGCTTTAAATATGTGTGTTGGAACTTTAGTAACATTGTGGAAGAGACTGTCCAGTCTCATTATCCTTTCACCTTAAATGCTGTACATTCTAGTTATTCTTCTTTTATTGTACTAAGCTTATGAGACAATCTCAAAGACATAAATGTCCTACCCAGAGCACTTTCAAACCTTCTTAAATGAAAATCTGTGAGAAGGGAAGTGGGGAGAGGGCTTTACCTAGAACTTTTTCCCAGTCTCAGAGATTTTATGTAAGGGAGCTTTTATGTTTGTTTGTAATGAACATCAAAAGATGTGATTTAAACAGGTCTATGCTGAAGATTTTTCACACATAAAATCAGATCTTTTTTTTTTTTATTGTTCCAAGTAAAGGGTAATGTCTAGACAATTCTAACATACTGAAAGAGGGTCAAGACTTGCTGAACAACTGTCAACCCCATTTCTTCTAAAAAGAGAAAGGTCAGACATGTCAAGAGAAGAATAAGAATTAGAATGTAACTGATTCAGACAGAATGAAAAAAATTCCAAAATGGAATTATAAAGAAAATCATCTTAGAAGAGATAACCTCAGTGAAACCAGGTAAAATGCTATTAACCTACCTTTGTTGGATGTTAATATTCAAAAACTAAATCTTAATACTCTAACTTTTTGTTTTCTCTTTTTCTCACCATACATAGTTGAAGTTTATATTGATGGAATAAATAAACATTATGTGTGCTTCCAGTATGGGGAGGTGTTTATTCTGAGTTGAAGTTTTTACTTGCTTTAAGATTGCTTGGAGAAAACTGGAAACAGAAAATTACTAGAAATAGAAAATTGAAAAAATATCTTTGTATGAAGGACCTGTACCAACCCCAGAAGCTTGTATTCAAATACCTGTAATAAAATTTGTGTAAATATAGAAATAAAAACATAGGATGAAACTTACTAAAAATTTATATCAATTTATTTTAAACTAAACATCAAAGTGTTTCTTTAGAGGCAAGATCCACAGAATCATAGAATCATGCATCATAAAATGGTTTGGGTAGAAAATGACCTTAAAAATCATCTAATTGCATGTACATGAAAAAGAAAAAAAAAAATTTAAAAAGCAGCTGTACTACTTTTTTACAGATATCTAATCTGTAGACACAGATTAGATATCACTGAATCATATTCTATTTGAACCATTGCAGCATCCAACTATGATGTGGGAATCTACCAAGGAATTAAGTAGGGAATTTTTAATTTTTACTAACAAGATGTTGGCATGTTCTTCACCTGTTACACTGTTTACCTAGAGGCAACAATAACATAGGAGAAAGTATTTTAAGCCTCTTTACTTCCTCCAGGGTACTCTGCCCCTTTAGTGGCAACCCTTACAGAGCTAGGTCACGACAACCCTGAAGAACATCAAGATTCAGTATATTTTGGGGAGATATTTAATTGCTGCCCTGAGGTCTTTATATATGCAGCTGCTCTGTCACTGACCAGAACTCACAAGCTTCCAGTTACATATCGAGTTTATGTTTTCCTTAAGGCAAAAAAAAAAAAAGAGTTTCTGTTAACTTTGTTTACATTTTGAGAATACTTCTCCAGTTGCATTGTAAGGTAGCTGGTTTCTTCCCCCATGTCTTCTGATATTTTATCACACAAATAATGAATACTGCTTGTCTCTGGCACACCTTGAATTATCTAGTTTGCTTTGGACTGGAAGCAGCTATAGCCAAATCTAGGTCAAATCAAAATTTACTTTGTGTACAGGTGACAGATTTGGATAAATGCTACATGTTGAAAACACCATAAAATTAGTTCTCAACATTTTGAACTTAAGAGTCCAAGGAATTTATTCTCATACCAAATTAATAATGAAACTTCATGACCTTAGAGTGACTGCAAGCTAGAAATGAGTTGCTTTGCATTGCAGTTGACTCTAGGTGAAAAATGTTTTCTGACATTAATGACTTAGTTATGTAAATAGATCTTTCCAGAGAAATAAATTAATCTGCATTAAGGCTGTTTCATGTCTACACAGGGCCTACAGATAAATAGGTCTAAAGCATGGTCTTTCCATCATAGCTATAATACTGATATCCATACCACAGCAAAATCAAATTACTACGATCATGAGGGAACTTTAAATTTTTTTATGAACTATTTGTGTGTTCATACACATTCTGTACACCAGGAACATGTTCCTTAGATGTGTGATCAGATGCTTTTAAGGCACAGAACTTCGAAGTCACAGCAAATATTTTTTTCCAGTAATTTATTTCTGAAGAATTCTCCAGCCCTTTCTTTTGTCAAGATCATAATCCTAAGCACAAAAATAATATACAGTGCTGTCAGCCAGTTTTGAAAAATAAAAAGAAAGGTTTGATTATGTTGCTGCTTACTGTCATAACTCCGTATTTATTATTAACTACACTTGAGGATGCATTGCAAATTTATTTAGCAGATTTTGTCCAAAATAGCTGTGCTAGCTGAATACTGTGAAAGAGTAGATATGACTTGAGATATTGCTTTTCTCCCTAGACTGAAGATTAATGCTTCCAAAAAGATGAAAGCAGGAGGATAAAAGCGTGATGTTTTCAAAGATAATTCTACTAGTGGCAATCATGATCACCGGATGAAAACAAATAAGTCATTTTCATTATCATGTGTCCTGAAAGGAAGCAATATTCACTGTGAAAGAAAATAATGAAAGAAGGGAAATTAAAAGCTTTGAAAAATTAGCACTGGTTTCAGAGTGCACCTGGACTTCTATTTCCACTGTTTTGTCTTCAAACATCAGCTCATATTCGGAGATGTTTTGATAGCAGACAATACAGAATTTAATGCAAAATAGACCAGACGTAACCCAATCAAGGGCTTTTCTTATTAGAACAAAAGCTTTTTATAACTAAATGTCCTTTTCACTTCTAGCTTTACTGTCTTGTAGTATATCAAATCACATGATGGGTGTCATTCAGGCTTTGGGAAGAACTCATTTTCCCAGGCAGTAGAAAAAAAAGCCAAAATTAAAAAGCTGAAATGAAAACCTTCTCTCTTCCCATTACCAGTATTCAAAACTCAAGTAAGACATATCAATTTTTTAGCCTCACACAGCAACTGAAAATAATGTATAGAAGAAAGTAAACTAATTAAATGACAAAAGAGGTAGCATTACATTGTGTGATGTACCATGCTTTGTTCTGTCATGTTAAAAACAGGGATATTCTGCAGTGTTGGTACCTACAGTACATTCAATCAGCCATTGCAAAACTGATTAGATCCTCTTTCAACTCATGCCTACCTCTTACATAACTGATCTTGGCTTTCTGCGCTGTTTACCATTCATTTATAAACTCATATACTGTCCCTCAGATGATGCATTTTTTATTGATCTGATTGTCCTATTAAAATTGTTGTCTGACTTAATGCCTGACATCTTTATGCCAACTTTTAACTTCCACTTCATGCTAGACCTGCTTATATTCCCCTAACACTTATCAAATTCTGCCTAGCCTAGCCCAATTTAAATGTCCAGTCTCCCTCCTCACAGCTTAATTTTGCCAGATTAATTCCTCCTTGTGCTAATTTTAGATAAGTTTATTCTTCTCTTTCAATTCTAACCTAAGATTTTTATACATTTGTTGGCTACTAGAATCCCTTCCTGAGTTTTTCTCCAGCACCTTTCTTCTGCTATTCATATTATCTGTATTTTCTGAAAAGAATAAAGAAGTTTCTTCCTGTTTTTGGTTTTTTTTTTTTTTTTTTTTCAAAAGAAGCTGTGTAGTCAGAGTGAGACTATGACAATGAAAATCTGAAACTCTGTGATTTGGTTACTCTAACTTATATGGTTAATTCTATGACTAACTAGTATGAATATCAGATTATGGATGATTATTTAAACTCTCACTATGAACTTTTGAGATTTATCCTTCATTAGTCACAGCAGTCTGGTACAATTTTTCTTTACTCAAAAGAGGTTCGTGTTTCTCAATCAGGGGACATCAAGACTTTTGTAGTCACAAGGAAATCTAATACTTTAAAGTGTACAATTACTGTTAATATATTCTTGAAAAAATCCTGGGAAATGAAAAAAAAGTATGTTTTTAAGAGCCCTTAAACAAACATTAAACATAATTGAAGATTCAATTTCAAAAGTTTGAAAACTGTAACAGATGTTTGGAGTATCAACAGATGAGCAAGAGCATATTTTAATAACTATTATCTGAAAAATCCAGAAGCTTGGGACATATGAGGAGTTACTGACCCATTCTATTTGATCTATTCTTTATTGCAATTTAAAAAAAAAATTGCTCAGGAACAGACACCACAATATATAAGCAGAAGTACCTCTAATATACCAGTCTGGACTTCAGTGTGTCTTTTTTTCCTTTTGCTGAACCTTTAAAATTTACAAATTACTTTGTTGGCTTTCCAGTGAATATACACAAGAGGCTTCAGCTTTATTGGTTTCTGGCAGACTTTGATGTTCTGTTCCATTCTCTCTTCATGACCAAACAGCAGCCAGGACTAGGATAAGAAGGAATTAACGAGGTATGAATGATAGAAAAAGGGATAATAAGGATCTTGAGTTTATTTTAGGCCAAACATATGGGAGTTTAATAGTGAACAATCTACCAAAAGTTTATCTAAACTTTAACTATATTTAATCTTGATATTAATTAGTAAACCACTCTGCATTTCTTCATTCAGTTAAACTCAACATTTTTAATATGCATTCATGTCAATCATACATGTCAAAGAAAAATGTCAACCTGTATCAGACCAACAGGCTAGTACCCAGACTTAGATGCCATTTCAAACTTTTGTCTTTAGAATTGCTTTTGCCTAAAATAAAATAATATTTTACTTTTTAACATAAAATGTGACTAAGAATCTACTTTTAGTAGTAGGCCTGAAATTCCACCCTACTTTTAATATAACTTTTTTACTTATTAGTACCCCTTTTAGGTACAGAAGCCCTTTTATTTATTTTACAGGGACAGACAGAGATATGTGCCTTTATTTTCTGTACACCTCATCCACAGTGACAAGTGAGCTCTGTTTTAATAGAGGTGTAAAATTTTGCCTACTAGTTCCTAAAAATTGTTTATCACAGAACCTTAGGAGCTGTAATCTTATATTTCCCTGTTGACTCAACCTATTTCATCCTGGATGAAGAGATACAATTCTTCAAGTTATGCTGCTTCACTTTCTGGAATTTTTATTTTCTGCCCTTAACATCAGGTTATACCACAGAAATCTGTAATATCAACTTCCTCAAAGAAGATCAAGCAAGGAAAATTCAACATCCAAATTGTATCTCAGTGTCACAAATGCTTTTAAACAGCTTTAAATCAGGAGTAATACCTCCAGTGTGTTAAGACTTTTTACAAAAACACAAAAGAATTACAAGCCCTCTTCCAAAGAGCTTTTTCGTGGGGATGGATTTCCCCTTAAAATTTTTCCTTCAGGTTTTTAGCATTTTTAAAGACTGTAATGAAGCAAAGTAGTCCTGAGGCTTTAGTCTCTAAGTAGACTGCTAAAAGCCTTGATGTACCTCAGTCTGGAATAGTTGCAGAGTATAAACTATAACATGTCTGATAAACTGTTTATTGAAGTATAACATGCTTCTAACCAAACTGTGTGAGGTGTTCTGTAGGAATTTGTGAGTCTTAAGATGACCAATATTTCAAAAGTATGTCACATTATACCCTGAAATTAAGACTTCCTAACAAATTGGAAATTAAAATTTTCCTATAGGTGATAAAACACACATCTTCTCTTGAAAAAACTTTTTGTCAACTATTGATAACCTTCAAAATTCATTGTGATGTACAATAGTCTTCTTATTGAACATGTAATTAAAAACATAAAAACAACAGCACTTGGAGAACATCGAGGCCTTTTCCCATTCTCACAATGCCCCACCAGGGTGGTGCTGGGGGTGCACAAGAAACTGGGAGGGAACACAGCAGGGACAGCTGACCCCAACTGAGCAAAAGGGTTATCCCATACCTTATAGTGTCATGCTCCACATATAGAGCTGAACTATGAGTTGCTGGAAGAAGTTAGCTCAAAGCTATTGTTTTCTTGCTGTAACCCATTCTCTTTATTTGTAAAAGAATTCTTTTACACTGCCATGATCTTTCCACTTGCAAAAGAAACACACTTTGAAATTTGTCCCCCTGAGGTTTTTTGTCATCTCAGGTTCACCATTACAGACATTTTCCTTCATTTTTTCTTTTTTTTTTTTTTTTCTTTTTTTTTCTCTTTAAAATACTATTTAGCAGCAGAGAAGCAGAATCACAGACTGTCCACTCAATATGCCCCCAACAAAACAATATTGTGGAGTAGGCTGGGAGAAGATCATCTCACAGGCTGCCATGAATTATATGAACTTCCAAGGCAATTTTGAGCAGGAAAAACAAGAAAAATTGGCCTACACAGAGCTATGACCTGCAACAAAGAAATTGTTTCTAAGATCAGAATTTGTTTAAGCTCTCAGAACATTAAACAGTGCAAATTGCAAGTATTTTTAATCTCTGTTTTGTGTACAAACTGCTTTCTGTAGGAGAAAAAAAAGGTGGTGTAGACAGGGATACATTGATTTTTTTTTTCCATTGACAATATAAAATTAATTCTGCTAAAAAAACCCCATGTTTTTAAAATTAAATTACTTTGGGAATTTTTGTTTGTTTGTTTGTCTGTTGTGTTGTTGTTATTTCCACAGAAAATAATATTGTTTCACTTGAACCTAGGCACAATTATTCACAAATTTTATTCTGAAATTTGGAATAGACTAGTTTGGAAACATTGTAAAAGTTGAGTTATAAACATGAATATCAGCTTGAATTGCAATACTTTCATTCTTAGATATCATCACCTTTTCCTTTGTCTTCAGAATGTCATTGTTTGTGGCAAGTTACCTCATAGAACAGAAAAAATTTGCAGTCCTTAGTTAATTTTAAAGACTATCTTGACTTCAAAAGTTGAACACTTTGTTCACTTTGTTTTTTTTGATCTTGTATACAGATACCTAGGGAAGGAAGTCTTTGTGGCCCTAAGGACAAGAACTCCACTGAAAGGCTGTATTATCTAAAGATAAGATGATATAATATAGATTCAGGTGTTATGAAATGTCATATTTGAAAGATAACATTGTTGCACTAATGACAGCTTACTTATGCCCATCATGCATCACAAGTCTTGGATAATAGGTTTTAAAGAGAACTAACATGGTATATGCCATGGCAGATCAGATCATCCATGCATTCCAACTCCTGTGGCAGAGTTAACACCTGTTCTGATATACGCCACATAATAAAATTTGAAACTAAGCTAAGTAGTCCGCAAACAATTGTCTAAATATAACAACAGCACAGCAAAACAGATGTTTCTAAACAAAGACATTATCTTTAAACAAATACTTTTTCTTTCTTTCTGACATGCCAAACAAGATTCTATTTAGAATATCTTAAAAAAACCCAAAACAACATGTTGTGGGGCTTGCTGATATAGTCAGGATTTGCAGGAAGGAAAACTTTGAATGTACTTGAGATGACTTGAGAGAGGTTTGGTTTCTTTAAAATATGATATTTCAGCAGTTAAGGGGGGCTTTTAATTTACACATTCATGCTTTATATATTATTAATATGTTTTTCTGCATGAGGCAGGTACACAGCCTCAAAATAAGTACTTTTCCCATTGCAGAGTAGTACTTTTAAATAAAAAATAAAACAAAATAAAATTTTACGGGTTTTAAGATAATTAATCACATTAAAGATATTTTCAATTTCCTCAGGTAAGCAATCTAGGCTACAGTATCTGGAATAAAAAAAAGTTCTTTATTTTACAGATGACATTTATAGGACATATGGTGTAGCTGACATTTCTTTTTCTAAAATTACTTACTAATATTTTCAGAGGGATGAATTACTTTTCCACATCTCAACCATTACAACTACACAGAGAGATAGATCTGTTTGCTTCTGTTGTGCTTTTCAAGGAATATGTGTACCATGAATTTTTAATGTGCAATACTGTGCTGTATGAAAAAAAGACTAAAATTTCTGGAGTCTTTGGACTGATAAAGTGTTATAGCACCACAAGAAGAAGTAATTCTTTATAGTTAAAGTATACTCTGAGGTAAATACCATCATTAATTTGTTTTAGGTTAAATTACTGTGCAATGTTTCCACACAAAACTAAAAATATAATCTCATTTTACTGTTCATTGTTGCAATTTCATGCTATAACTCTACTATAAAGCCCACTGTGGAGTCTTCAAAATTTTAAAAAACTCTATCAAAACTACAAATCAAATTAAGGGTCTATTCTCAAGAGTACAGTTTAGGCATATAAAATGTCAAATGTTTTAACACTTACTTCCAGATCTACAGAATTTCTGAGAAATATTGAGCAACTGAATTGCTGTCTCTTACTTCTTCTAAGCACTTCTTCAGTATATTCACATTGGTGGATGTGATAACGGTGGAAATTCTGCTGCTTCGTCTTCTAAAAATTTAATACTTCCATCACCTGCAGGTTTTTTTTTTCCTTATGGAAGCATTGGGGTTTATGAACAGAGTCCTTTTTATGAAGAAAATGTGTAAGGATCTCTTAACACCTGTGGGTCTACTACAAAAGTACACTGAGTGAAAAAAAAAAAAAGGTGAACTACAGAACCTTGTAACTTTCTGTCTCTTTTCTATTATTGCACAGACAGTCTAGGTATTCGGCTACATCACCTTCTCTGATATGAACTCCACTTACGTGGAGTAAAGGTAGATCTGCAAATGAATCTCAGCTCAAAGCTCCAAATACACCTATGTATAACTAGATACATTTCTCAGGAATTATGTTTTTTTTTTAATATAAGTTTTGAAACTCCAACTCTTAAACTGAGGCATTAAAAACTGAAGTTACATGCTGACAGTTAATTGACAAGCCAGCCATAACCAGGAGATATTTATCTAAAGATTAAATTCAGTTTCTTAATACCACTCCAACATTTTAGGAGATTTATGAGTCTGAGATACCAAACTTTACACTTTAGGATTACAACACCTGTGACCTTCAGAGCTACTTGACCTTCAAAGCTATTTTACCTCCAGGAAGAAGATATCAGTAAGAAAGTCATCATCTCAGTGATTGAGATTAAAATCTCATTTCTGGCATAATGATTGATGACAATGCAGGGATAAAATCTATACGTTTGGATTTGATAATACTGGGAATGCGATTATTATAATAAATGTATCTATTCTACATTTTCTATTTGGCATGTCTCTTTTCATCCAAATTTGCTCTTCTTCAGCTTGGTCAGTAATGTCAAAAAATCCAGCAAATGAGCTCCTCAAGGAACTATTTTTACATAGCAAAATGGGATTTATAACTTCAGAACATGCAAGAAAGTAGGGAGTAAAATGATGTTCTAGAGGACTAAATTAAGTACTGCCTGTGTTCCTTGCCCTGGGAGCATTTTCCTTATCTTCCACAACATTCTACTAAAGGAATAATAGAGAAACCCCACATAAATGGTAGTGTATGACACACAAGACATGACACGATTAAATTCCATTGCTGTTGTCAAAAGTGTATAGAAAGTAACTTTTTCTGTCTCTCTGATAATGCCTACTTTCCTGCTTGTAAGCTGAACAAACGATCAACAGGGGATTACAGTAACTGAAGGAGAGCAAAGAGCCTGGACCTTGGGGTTTTCAGTAAGAGAAGAAAAGAAATGGAAAGGAGGGACTTGTAACAGTGTCATAAAATACAATAAATTCTTCACTATCACCACCTCAATGCTGTCAAACAAAAGTTAAGGTTTCATTTTCACAATGCAGAGTGCAGTATTTGGTGCTCTTTTTTCATTGTATTCAGTTCTGCATTATTTTCAGTTAGAAACCCTACTGCTTTATAGCTGATATTCTTGTATTTTATTAATTAATATTTTTTTTGTTGTTGTCAATATTCTTTTTATTTATCTACAGTCCCAGTCTTCTTTTAAATAATTTTGTTGAATAACATTTTTTATGAAGTTTAGAAGGAGCAAACCTTTGGACCTTACAGTCTTGTACTTTGTTTTGCTGACTAGATTGTGAGAAAAGCTAATCTTTGAAGAGCAACACAAAGAAAACAAACAAAAAAGATTCAGTGGGTGCTGGTCTTTACCATTTTTTTTTATATGAAAGAGATACATTTACAGATAACAAGTAGCTGCTGCAAACTAAATACAAACAATTGGTGTTTCCAGTAATTTATTTTAGTCTAAATGATGAAGTTCTGCTTGATGTCTATATTTGCTTAATGCCTGAAGAAATTTTCAATGGTGGTTTCAGTGTAAAGAATATATTATAAAATTGTGTAAATTCTTTTCTTCCCCCTTTTGCTAAAAACAAGATAACATTTTTCAGTCTAAAACTTCCCCACATTATACTCTAACCAATTTTCATCTATTTAGGAATGCATGTACTTTTGTTAATTTTAATGTTTCCATCTAAAGAAGTACCTGTTTTGACAAACACGGCCTTTCTCCATGCTCAAGTGTACTCTGCCTCTTCCTTCTCCACGTGGACTCTTCTTGATAAATTCACTAAAATAGATCATATTCTTCCATCATCCTTCACTCCTCTTTTAGTTAATCTAAAATTATGATACGTCATGTTCAACAGGTCAAAATTTCATTAAGAGCAGGAATAACTGAACTTTTATGAGACTTCTTTTTACATATTAATGGAAGTATTGGCTTAAGTGTATACTTTCAGTTTGTTAATGTCTGTTTATTGGCTTTAAATACCAGAAGAGTGTTAGCTGTTTCACAGATGATGCGTGCTTACACCTCATGTTTGGAAAAAACAGCAAATTAAAAACCTTATGTTTCAGTTCTTCAGAACTGAATAAATTTTATTCTCCCTTGATTTAAATAAAACCTTAAAAATTGTGGTTTTGCCAAGTCATTAACGCTCATTATCAAAAGTGTGGTATGTAAGTACTAGTGAGATGATTCATGGCAACACAATCCTTATTACATCAGTATGGACCCATAATTGATTTAGTTAATGGTACCATCTGCTCATTTCCAGTGTTTTCCTTCCAATTAGAATGACACATCATACATTTGATTTTTTTAACTATGTTTTCTGTCTTTTGCCCCGCCGTTTGTTCTGTATTACCTTTTTCTCTTTACATCCATTATTGTAATAATACCCTTTTGCGTTTGAGGAAATTAAATTTTGAAAGAGTTAGTTTGGCTCTCAATGCTTTGCCTTTCTTACTGATAAGTGGTTCTCTTGTGGTGACAAAATGCTGTTACATAATGAAGAAATTATCTTGTATTGCCTTCAGTTATAAACCCATGATGTGTCAGACTTCTAGAAAAAGAAGTCAATAGTATTAATTTTCTATGTCCTATGTTTCTATGTGACAAAAAACCTAAAAATTGAAGGGGAAAAAAAAAGGACTAAAAAATGCAGCTGTCCTGGGCTGACTGCATATAAAAGTCATCTACTTCCTGTCTTCATAACAGCACTATTGGGATATCAACATACAATCACAGTGTTAAAAATTTTGCAAGGGAAAAAAACCCCACAAGATTGCGCAGGGGAAATTTCTACAGCTTAGGCTTTGAATAATTGAGGACATATTAATGTAATTCATGGACTATGCCAATTATGAACAAACATTGAGCAAAAAACCTTTTTGCTTATATTGGAATATTATACTGGAATAGGGTTGATTAATTACAATGTGTAGAGATATAAAAGTAATTTATCATGGTAAAATGACTATTCAGGTACATATGGCTTATTTAAATGAATAAAATAGAAGAAGAGCCATTAGAGCATTGCTGTACATTTTAGGATATATAACCAAGCACATTTTATGAAAGGCTTGGGAAAATAAATACCTTAAGTCATGAAACTAAATGTAAAAAAGATGGTACTCTGCATTTTATTTTCACTAAGATTTATTCTTTAAAGGAAGAAAAGAAAGAATAATCTAATAAAGGAAGAGCACTAGCTTTTACTGATAAACTTTAAGAAAACTCTGAATCTTGGGGACATACTGGCATAGAGGAATATAATTCAGATGGGTAGAGTGGGTCTTTTGGGGTCATCTGCCCCTCTTGCGCTCCCTCCCAACTTCTCGTGCACCCCCAGTGCACTCACTGAATGGTATGAAGGCCAGAAAAAGCCTTAAATTTGTGTGAGCACTATTCAGGAGTAAAAAAAATATCCTTGGGTTATAAGCACTGTTTCCAGCATAAATCCAAAGCCTAGCCCCATACTGGCCAGTATGGAGATAATTAGCTCCGTCACAGCAAAAATCACTCGCTGCTTCCCAAGGGCAGACTGATGCCCAGCCATTACCTGAGCAGAGCCATCCTAAAATTCCCTTTTTTCACTTTTATTGCCAAACATAACGTTTTAGGGTACAGAAGACCTTTGCGGTTGTTTCAGGTCATTTACTGACTTTGTCCTCTCCCAGCATGTTCACTGTGGCAGGGACAGACTGAGAAACAGAATTATAGAATTATAAAATCATTATAATTGAAAAAGACCTCCAAGATCATTGAGTCCAACCTTTGACTAAACACCATAGCACTAGGAGTCATGACCAGTCATTTCTGGAACATTTCCGTGGACGGTGACTCCACAGCTTCCTCAGGTAGCCCGTTCCAATGCTTAACAGCCCTTTCAGTGAAGAAATTCTTCTCAATGTCTAAACTGAACCTTCCTTGTCTTGAGATCATTTCTTCTTGTCCTGTCACTGGTTGTTCGGAAGAAGAGACTGTACAACCCTCACCCGGCCGCAACCTCCTTTCAGATAGTTGTAGAAAACAGCAAGGTCTCTCCTGAGACTCCTCCAGGCTAAACACTCCAATCTCCTTGAGCTGTTTCTCAAATGTCTCACTCTCTAGACCCTTCACCAGCTCCATTGTCCTTCTTTGGACATACTCCAGCACCTCAATGTCCTTCTTGTAGTGAGGGGCCCAGAACTGAACGCAAGATTTGAGTTGTGGCCTCGCCAGTGCTGGGTACAGGAGAACAATCATTTCCCCCATCCAGCTCCTCAAATTATTTCTGATATAAGCCACGATGACTTTGGCCTTCCTGGTCACTTTGGCACACTGCTGGCTCCTGTTTAGCCAGGTGTCAACCAGCAGCCCCAGCTTCTTTTCCTCTGGGCCTCTTTCCACCCACTCTGCTCCAGCATGTGGCACTGCCTGAGGTTGTTGTGTCCCAAGGGCAGGACCCGTCACTTGGCCTTGTTGAACCTCATCCAATTGACCTCTGCTCATCCATCCAGCCTGTCCAGATCTCTCTGCAGAGCCTTCCTGCCCTCCAGTAAATCAACACTCCCATCCAGCTTAGTGTCATCCGAAAATTTACTGAGCATGCAGAAGACGCTCATGCCTTGCAGGCACTGTTCATAGTGCTATCAGCACTGTTTTGGTCAAAAATCTAAAACACAGCACTTAATGAGTTGTCATGAAGAAAATTAACTCCATCCTAGGGAGACTCAGTACACCAGGCTAGCAATTAGCTCTTAGTACATTGATTTCATCTAATTCCCCTGCCCTTACCAGTGAGACTTGCTACTTTACAATACGCTGGAAGTGTTTGTCTGTAAATTTATTCCCTTCTGTATTTAATTTTATTTAGGAAATACAGGCCACAATTTAACATGAACATTAATATTAGGATGTCACCTGCTGTCTACATTGAATTGATGACAGGACATGGATTTTGGCCACAAATTTGTGATATTTGGTCCCAGAGCTTGAGTTTTTAATATAGGCTATGTGGACCTTACTACAGGTGATTAGTCAGAATGTCTGCCAAAATCTGATAAACCAGATGGAAAGAGCAAGCATGGAGACAGGGAACAATTGAGATAGTAACATGGAACAAGAGAGTTTTGAAGAGATTAGGAAAGGTATATATTAATTAGGGTAGAAGTGATTAGTAGAACACAGTGATTAAGAGACACAATTTTGAAGGGCATATAGAAGACAGATGCCCTGAAAATACTCGACAGAATAATGAGCTGAAAAACAAGGGGCATGAAGCAAAGCTAAGGAAAGACTGGTCAGCAAGGGACTTCAGGATAAATTGCTTCACAAAAAAGGTAATTAATATGTAACACTACAAGCTTTTAGGTCAGGGTAGAACTAGTTCTCAAATGCTAATACATCTGAGAAGAGATAGATGGGTGGATGAGCTGGATGGACTGATTTTGTGTACTACCTCTGCCACCAGAGTGGCAAAGGTAAAGCATCACTTAAACTAGCACAATAATAAATGAAGTTATTTTGATAAGACTTAGAGGGTTGAACACTAAAGGAAAAAAAAAAAAAGATTGGTAGTATGGTTTTCAAAAACATAAACCAAAGAAACCAAATCAAAACAAAAAAAACCCAAACAAAAATCTAACCAAAAAGCAACAAACTACAAAATCATACACACACACACAAAACCCCAAAAAACCCTAAACTAGTTGAAAAAAAAAAAAAACAAAAAAAGACCAAGCAAAAAAAAAAAAAAAAAAAAAGATTGGTAGTATGGTTTTCAAAAACATAAACCANCCAAGCAAACAAACAAAAAAAAAAAAAGACAAAAAACCCACAAATAACAACTTTCGTTACTCCAAAATATTTTAGATTAAATTATTCTTCCTGGATTTTATTTTTAATTAAAATATAAGAATTTTGGAAACACCTCCCATGGAAGTTTTGTTTTCATAAAGAGGCAACAAAGAAACCTTTGCTTAAAGTCAGAATTCTTAACCAGGAACTTTAAAATGCAGAATTTTCTCCCCACAGTTTGAATTTCCTGCTTGTAGATCCAACCATGGAGCAGGCTGAACATGTGTTCATGAGATCTGTAATATATATCACCAATCTAGCAGCAGAAGCTGAGTGCTCAGTCAGAAAAGTAGGCCACATGGCTTTTCATCACTGAGCATAATTGTGTTCCTTCATTCATTTAACACAGAAGCCCCAAACAAGTTCTTCCACTTTTTCCCACGTCTCTTTACACCTGCACTGAACAGTCAAACCAGAACTACATTCTACCACACTGTATCCAACTCTATCTTTATCTTCAAAGTTCACCAACTTTAAACTCTGCCTTTTTTTCACTTGCAGCATACACTGCAAGGATCTCAAGGCTGCACTGACACTGTGCCAGCATGAGCTGGGTGGTCCCAGAGCAGCACTAATCATCACTTTGTGAGCACGTTTCTGGACACCCCATGCCAACACTGCAACCCTGCCATGCTGCAATGTCCCTTAAAAGCCAAGTAGTGTACAAACAGTGTACAAAGTAGTGTACAAACAGTAAGGACCTGCTGCTGCAAGCAGCTGGTACCAGAACTATACCCTACTGCTGGGAACTTTCACCTTAGGTAGTTGGATCTGTTCTCATAGAACAGTCGATTTTTGGGCATGGAAATACCAATACCCAGTTTTCCACTGGATAAAAACCTGCTGTATGAGAGAGCTGCATCCACAGCATGCAGTGACACAGAAGATGACTGACTCTGTGAATTCCCACTACTCCCCTCTGTGCTTCCTGACGCTCCTGAGAAAAGACAGGACAAGTAAGCTGGCACCCGAAGTAGCTTACTCCTTTCTAAGCATTGATGCACAAATATTAAGTATAGCTGTCTTGAAGCTCAGTTCAGAAGTGTATCAGAAAATATACATCTAAGATATTTAGCAGTTTCAACTTTCCTTGGTGGAATCTGAAATAACTTCAAATAAAAGAGTCAAGTTATATATGCAGATTTTTCTGTAGAGTGAGCAATATATTGACTGAGATCAAAACCATTTGCCTTCATTCTCCTGCAGAAGAATTTATGTACTGAAAAAAAGTAATTATTAGTATCAACTGTTGTGTGAATAATATTTAAATAGCATAATGTCCTGCAAAATTAAATTTCATGTTGTTCTACTTTTCTTTACCTTCCCTTCCCACTCAAAAGAAAACAAACCAAAACAAACTTTCAGCATTTTATTTTGTGTATTTAAAATTTTAAAATGCTTCTACAAGATAAAAAGTTGAATATTTACAATAAAATTAATACAATTTATACAATTGTATATTACAATCCAGTTTTTAAAGGAGTATTTGGGGTTGTATTTCCATAGAATGTATTCACCCAGAATTCAAGTGATGTAAAATTAACTGCAATAATTTTTCAAGTTAAATGGATATGTAAATACTTCAATATTAACATTTTTAATAACATTAATGGAACTTAAGTTATTTCTACATTGCATATCTCTAAGTTATCTTTATGTTATAAGAGGTTGTAGATCATTCTATAAAAAGCTTTTGAAGAGATTTGAAGACTAAGAAACCATAATGAGCCATTATCTTACTCATATGATTGGCCTTTATTACATTCAATATCATCAGTCAGCATGACCTATGATTTTGAAAGCTGGATCCTCTCCAGGATGATACAGAGTTTGGGCCAAGAGTAACAGAACTTAAATTGCTGTATAAATGCAGGAGAGAGTATGAAATTTAATTTACAAGGGTAATTTCAGCTACAAACTTCCTAGTTGTACTGTTCCCAAATAGCATGAACCAATGGAGCACAATTGTCTTCAAGAGATCAGAGGATGTCAAGCTTATGCCTAAAATCTTGTCTTAAGCCAGAAATAGTCCTTGCACAGCATACCAGCAGTAAATAGTTTAGATAGATTCTCATATGCAAAGAAGAGATTAGTGATACTGACCTTTGTATGGATCTACAACAGAAGAGTGACATCAGAGGTAGCAGAGAGTTGGGAAATTACTGACCTGGCAAGCACTTTGTTTGGACATAGAGCTGTAAAATAATTTTCAATCCCAAAGTCTAAAGCAGACAGGAAATGTGTTCATATATTCTTGGTTCCTTTACACAAAGGTCTTAAAAAGTCAAATTTCCTCATATTTCTGAATGCTGCTTTGGCAGCAAAGTCTATATTTGATAGAAATTTATCACCAGAAAGTGAATATTGCAGGTATAAGTATACTTTGTCATTCCTATGAACCAGTTCATGAACCAGTTATATAACAAAAGAGCTTGTAGGTCAGTGAGGAAAGAGTTTGACCACCCTTTTTAGACTGGGAAGCACACAAAAATCTGAATTCTTGTTGTACCACAAATTGAGGGGGATGGCAGGAGAAGTGGGGTAGGAGTGGGGAGGAAGAGAGAAAATAAGGAATTAACACTTAAATTAACATTTATTTCAATGTGATTACAGCAGTTCTAAGACAAAACAAAATTAATTCCTATAAAGTCTGACCATTGTTTCTTCTTTCACTCTTATCTGTGATACACCAAGCAGACCAAGCAGACAGCATGGATATCAGAAAAGATTTACAGCCCATTACTTTCCTCACAGGACATTACCATGAGATGTGTTGTCCCCTACCAGCATAGTTGAAAATTTCCCATTCACTAATCTGGACTCTGGCTGGTAGAGACTGAACAGAACAAAACAGTTGGCTGGAATTTCCTTACTAATAGAATTAAAATAGGACAGACACCAAGCACATCCTTGAATTCATCTCTTTCTTGTAATACTTATTTGGGCATAGAAACAGCCTCAGGCTCCACAGCCAGGAGAACAGAGGAACTATTTGCCCCTGTCCCATAGTAACATATTAATATAACATAGTTTTCTTTCTCCAAAGGTACTTCACCCATCTGAGAGTAGAGGACAGATCTATAAAGGAATCTTGGCTTTTTTTCCTCTGCTAGTCATCCAGACTAGTTGGTATCTTTACCAACATCCTTCTGCCTTTCAGGTTCTTGCATTTGTGTCTGGAAAGAACTAAGGCAACTTTCAGTTTCCTAAAACGGACTGCCGTGCCACACCTTAAAATTGTTTTTCTTTTAATATTTGTGGTAGTTTCACTCTGTAAATATTGCTCAGAAAGCATAAATCTTTTCTATAGTTGAGAGTCCACATACTGGAAAGAAATGTTAAACAAAAATGTAACGCAGCTTTGTTTATCTACAGATAAGAAGCCACAGCATAAAGAAGGTGCCACATCATTTACTCACATAACTAGTTTATCTCCTTGCTTCCAGTTACATTACTACTAATAATAATATTATTAAACAGCTCTAATTTTTTTATTCTTAAGCATTCATGTTCAAATAGTTTGGGTTTTTACATAAATTGAGGTGTCTGCAAGAGTATAAAAGATTTTGTTCCTACACTATGTGGATTCAGACTGAGATTCATACTTCGCTTGCAACAAGATTTGTTCATTGTAATACAAATAGAACTCCTGGTCAAGCATGTTTCAATAAAAAGACAAATCTTACATTAATTAAAAAACAGGTGTAAGCATCTAAAGATACACACACAGGAACTTTGGTATAATATGAACAAAAGAGGGGAGATTAGACCACCAAGTAGAGACTGAGTCAGCTCATAAAATATAAACCTGGAAATTATGCACTGCATTGCTCCTTTTCTCTAACTTACCAGCAAAATGGAAAACCCCAGAGGAAAATAATCTCTAACATGACTACTTCAAGTACGGAGCCCAGAAGTGGTTTAAGGTTGCTAATCACCTCCGAATTTATTCCTAGATTCACTCAAGTTTCTTGGATACACTGACCTTTCCTTGAGTTCCCTATGCTAAGAATTATTTAAGGTTAACAATTTGCTGCATAACTGAGCTAATATAGTTTTGTTAGATATCAGTAGCCAAGTGGCCACAAATATTTACATACATATATATGTAAAAATACACATACACATATATAGGTACTATGGAAAAAATATAAATCAGTGGAAAATAAAAATACTGCAGACTCAGGAAGCAAACAAAAAGCTACTCCTAGATTCCTCTACAGATGTACATGCAAAAATCAAACAAATACAATGGTCTTTAGTTTGTTTTCTTAATGAAAAAATATTAGTAATTTGACTTTTAATACATCAATCCCCCAAAACCTAAATAATTTTTAAATTTATAGACAGCATCAGAATTTCTCAAAAAGGTGGAGATCACAGACCTTAAAAGATCATTTCCAACTGGCAGATAATTTTTTAGTAAAGCCAGCAAAAGAAACCAAGTATCCTAATCCAGGCTGCTTGAATTATTTCACAACCTGCAAATCTAATCTTCTGTATCCAATTCTGACCAGCTGATGCATCAGTAGAGAGCAGCCAGCAGGGCACCCAAAGGTACAGGAAATAGCAGTGGCCTTTTTAAGTTACATGGGGAGCAGTAGACAGAAATATGGGGTGAAGATCTGTCCCATTAGTAATACCGTGTTGGAAAGGATGAATAAAATATTTCATTATGAATAAGGAACTGCAAAAAACAGAGGTTTTGAGAGCAAGATATCACACTTGTGTTTTAGAGGATGCTAGAAGAATTTAGTACATTTTAGCAGAGAAAGAAAAACACAGATAACTTACTGAAGTCTCTTCCTACCTAAAATATTCTATAATATAGAGGCAGAAGAATCTAGTGTACAACACTGTTTCATCATGAATGTGACTCCAGTAATTCTAGTGCTCCCAAAACATAACTTTTTCCTTAAATTGTTTATTTCAGATCACACCAGAAGATGCATGCCTTATCCCCTGCCCATACAAAGATGCTTAGTACTCAGCTTTTTAAGGTTTTCCAACTCTTAGTGGAAAAAAAAAGTATTTCTTAAAAAAAAAAAAATTAAAGGTACACCGTCCTTGTCATTTCTGCAGCAGTAAGTTCTGGTGTTAATTTTGGTACTTTGCAATATGATAATTGGAAGACTTTTTTCTCTAGGTGATGCTGATATCAGCCTTTATTAGATGCAGAGTTATTGGTAACGAAGATCTAAAAACTTTGCAGTGCCTTTTTAGCCTCTGACTGCAGAAGAATTTGACTCCCTCCTTTGAACACCATTACACCTTCATGATTCCTACTAAAAGGTGCTCTTCTTAAGCACAGTTCTTGTGCTTAATGCTTTATTGCAAAATTATAAGTGTCCTTAAAACATTTTTTCAGGTATTCTTCTGTTAATTTAGCTTATGCTAGCAAGCAAAAAAGTTTTTAAGTAAAAAACAGTCTGTCCTGATGGCTGAACAAAAAGGCTTTCATGTTCCTTAAGGATAAAAAGGTGGCAATTTATAATTTCTGCTCTAAAGATCTTGTTTCTGATGATTTATGTAGTCTCCATTTAGAAATCCTGTCTTAGATAAACACAACACCACCCAAGACTGACTCCTGCTCTGACAGCTCCAATGTGGCTGGGATTTGACATTTTTGGTGTGTGTCCCCCCTGGCTGTGTCTCTCTTTGCCTTTGACAAAATTTCTCTGTCTGGCCCATCTGATCAGTACGTGTTCCATGGAGCACAGTACTGCAGAAGTGTTTGTATACTGGCTATGATATTTCCAAAGTTTACATGAATACAAGATGAGTAATGTGATGGTTGGCTCTCACAATTAAAGGGTGACTGTTAAGAGAAGTTTTGTGGATGTATGGTTATGTTACTGTAGTATGTCCTCCCATAGTCCTCTTTCCCCTTCCCCTTGCGTTGTTGTCATGGGATGGACTTGGTAGCCAGGGCATTTGGGGAGGGTCGGCTTTTTACTGTGGTAACCCCTGACCTCCAATCAAGATGTAAAAAAGAGATCTCCACCACTGGATGGTGAAGGAGTTGACTGACAAGACTTTGGGAAGGGCTAGAGGTATAAAAGGCCTCCATCCATTTTTTGTAGACTAGAACGTGGCGGTTTAGTCCCATGCTCCCGGTGCTGTAATTTTTCCTTATTCAGTCTTCTGTTGTGTTTTTGTTAAGGTTTAATAAGCCTTTGAAATTTTGAAAGTGGGTGTCATTTCTTACACAAGAGTTCAAGGACTGTACATGAATGGGTCTATGCAAAATGAGGACCAGGCTTACATGAAGACTAAGAAAAAGAAATATTCCAAGCAGAAAAAGAAAAATAGACACCAATAAAACAAAACTCCACATCAAGACTACATTACAGCTATTTATTATAAACATTTCAAAACTTCATGACAGAAAACAGAAACATTTAATTATCATTATAAAAGTTCTGCAACAGCAGTACAATAATTTCTGTCACAAGTGGAGTATCCTGAGGTACTCATTGATGTTCCACCTCAATTTAGGTATTGATAACCGGTGAAGATGTTATGCTCTCTGAGAAATGCATCATTGAACAATATACACAACTCTGTACCTTTCATTTAATCCTCCAAATAGAGAAATTAGGAATACAAAATTTTTATTCAGCAAGATTTATATTGATTTCTGCTTTTAAGCAAAAAGAATAAACAAACCAAGTTCAAGTATATTCCTAAGAACTTAGATGAAAATTATTTGTCCTCAAGTAACTGAAGGTTCAAGATATTTTGAAGCTTTATAAGCCTTAGAAAAAGACCCCTTGGGAATGTCATTTTCTCAGTGGGAAGGATAAATGAGCATCTGAGACAAATATTACGGAATTGTTAGGGGTTTTGTTTGGTGGGGTTTTGTTTGATTTTTTAGTTCATATCTTCCTTCAATGGAAAGTTAAACACACTGAATTGGATAATTTCCTCCAACAATATATTTGCTTAATATTTTGTAGCTATGCAACGCAGAAAGTTTTAATAATCATTTTTGTAAGCAACAAACATAGTGCTGTTAAGAGTGTCCATTAATCCATTTTTGAGATGAATAAACTTAGGTGCACTACAATTAAGAACAAAAGTGTTTAAAAATAATTTATAAAATTAAAATCCGCCATAAGTAAGTCTCTAACATAATATACCTTTAATTTTGAATGCAACTTTGTCTTTAGTTTAAATAAACTGATTTTCTCCCTCCCAAGTTGTTTGACACAGTCCTCCACCAGGGCCTTTGATAAAATCACTGACATTTCCTGAGTGAATACTTGGCTAAGGTTAAAAAGAATTTGAGGTATACAGAATTATGTGAGTTAGTATTTGATCTGAATAGGAAAGTTGGACAGGAAAAAGATTCCTGATATCCACATTTCTTCCATTTTACATCAGGCTGAAAAACAATTATTTTGAAAATAAAATTCCTACCTTTCCCAATATTAGGTAGCTGACCTAAAGCTACCTATACTTTCAAGGCTCAGCAAGGATACCAGATACATGGATTCAGGCATAGTAAATGCTGTAGGAGCCATCCCATTTTCTTTCCTATCCAAACAGGAATTATAAATTAGTTAATTGTATTTCTTACCTGAAAAGTGTCTTGTCAGACTAACAGCTGGTTTGCTTTTTTTTTCTAAATATCTTATATATTCTTTAGAAAATGTTATTATTTCTACTCATTGAATTATCTTTCTTCTTTGGAACAATTCCACTTTATCCATCTGAAGTATTTATTAGCACAAAGAAAGGCTTCAAATATTTCATCCTGCCAAAACTTTCAGTGCTTCCTTGGTCTTTATTATAACATTGAAGCTTTCTATTTCTACAGGATGTTTGTACTTATTATAATTTTAAAATATAAAAATTCATGTAATTAAGATAAAAATGAACTCCTCAGTGCCCAGGTTTGTTCTACAGATAATTTCAAGTCCATTAGAAATAGAAAAGCTTATTCTAAACAGCTATATGCCAAGAAAGTGCTTCTCTGACAACCGGGAAAACTAGACTTTTCTAGTTGTTTTGGGCTCAGCTACTTATGTTATATGATTTCCTCAAACTCTTTAGCTTTTAGGTGTTGCAGCCTTTAACACATGCATTTTTTACAACTCTGATTGCCTTATTAGTAAATTAGTTTTCCCATTAGTCACAGATCATGTACATTGAAATTTCAGTTTTAAAATCATTCTAGGATACAGGAGATTCAGTACAATAATAACAAAATCTCATTTCTATCAAAGTCTGGATCTGACATTAAACATGGAAACCATAGTCCTGATTTAGGCCCAAGAATCCACCACCAAATCTCAAAAATAATAAGCTTCTCAACATGACAAGGCCAAAAATTCAGCAGAAGAAAGAGAGTTCAGTGTAAAGTCAGACATGTTCTGCCTGAATCTGCCTGCAGCAGGCCAGGAGGAAACTCTGGCTCTTAATCCTTCCTGAGGCTGAACTGGCTGGTGTCCTCTTTTACTTGGTATGTAGCTCTTAACCTTCACTCTATACTAAAAATATTTTCCTTAGGAAAAAAAAAAATAGGATTTTCTCTATATATAGAAACAGAGGTGTACCTATCACCTACAAAATAGCAAGTAAAAAGAGTTCAAGCACTAAAAGTCTTTTCCCAGACTGAAGGAATTTGAATATACGGTCTTTAAAATAGATGCTTTAAACAGAAAACTACAGCTTATTTACTTAGAAGTCTTTTCAGTTGAAGCTTTGAAGATATGTAGATATAATTAAGTCACTGGGGTAAAAAAAAATCAAGAAATAAGTGGCCAAGTGGAAGGTATGTTGCAAACACTGGAGTTAGAGCAGTCACTTGGAATGAACTATTGCTGAGTCCCTGCTCTCAGCATCATGTTTAAGTTTAATTCAAGGATTTTTTTCACATACAAATAATTCTGAAGAAGGGATCCAAATCCATGGTTCTGAGAGTGGTGCACATTTAAGGTGTTAGCAACAAGAATGGGAGGACAGCCCAGGGGTGATGCCAGAGCAGGCAACACCTTCATTGAGCCATGTGCCAGCCTGCAGAGCCCAAACAGGGCACTGATGACAGCAACCATCAACAGTCCCAGGCATATGCAGTGGAAGATCCAGAATCCCTTAAGGGAGTCAAGGCCCAAGGAACACACCCGGGACATGGGCCAGGAAGAAGGCATACCTAGAGCCTAAGTCAGGAAGGGATTAAGGCCCCCCCTGTTGTGTTCTTACCTATTTTCACTGTAATTGCTCTGCAGCTTGGTTTGTCCCAGTTTTCCCCTACTATAATGGTTCTGCCCGTGTTGCCTCCTCCCTTCTCCTTTCTGTCAATCCCCTGCCTCCACCCCCTGACTCATTAATAATCGCTGAGTCATTCCCTCAACCCCTCCCTGGTGTCCTGTCCATCACTCGGCAGCCCATCCCTTCCCCCTAGAAACTTCTACCAAGGGCATCAAGTGACTGGTTCAGGAACCAGGGTTCCTCCCTCAAAATACCCCTATTGGTTCCCCAGGTGCCTGTTTCCCCATTGGCTCCCTGTCCAATCCCTCCCCTGTTCCCTCCTTCCTTTATAAGTTGTCACACGGTCAAGCTCAGCATCTTCAGTCCTAGGCTCTTCTGGGCTCTGGATCTCTATACTCCACCTCTGCAATAAACCCAGATTTCTACCTGTGTCTGAAGTCCACTCCTCCTTCTGCCGCCGTCGTACCTTTGCCTCACCTGCCAAGGCAAAAGCCTCAGCTGCCCTCCTGACTTCCCTGAAGATCAGGAGAGTGTCCCCCGCAGTCGGCTGTGCCACAGCCAGCTGGGACGCTCTGAAGGCTCATTCGGAGAGGCACAGCGACAGGCCCCCAGATTAAGTTGAAATGGAGTTCCTGGATCCGTGGAAAGCTGTAGTGGGAGATGCCAGGGGCAAATGGGTCAGGGTCAGAACAGCCTGGAAGTAACTTTTGAGGCATGCCTCAAAGCATGCCCTGAGCCTCAATCACCAAACCAGGTTTAGGCTGCATAGTAACTCAGGACAGCACTGGCCTTAAGTGTTGAAATATTCTGATCCAGCTACCATAGGTCTGGGAATTAGATGCCATATCAGTGTGCAACCAGGTGAGATAAGAAAATTACAGTAGACATGTCTCTTTTTGTATGTAGTAAAACCACATATTTATCAGATTTGCCACAGAGTTCAGAATCTTGAATTGAGTTTGCTGTTCAGGCACTACTTACCATGTTGCTAACATTCTACTTTCAGTTAAAAAAAAAAAAAAAACCAAACTAGAACACTGAGACTGAAGAAGAACATTTCACCTTCAATTTTGTTAAGTTACCAAAACAACAAAGAAAAATTATTATGTTAATTCCCAGTGATCGGGATTTTGTGGCAATTATGTCATTGCTGCAATTAATTTCACAGTGAACATTGTATTCATCCCATGTAATCCTCCCACTGAGTAGCTTGATCTCGCAGCTTGATCTAATTAGACAAAAGTTTCAGGATTATATTAGGGTCAGACAGAAGAGGTTTTCGGAGAATGAGGTCAAAATATTACCCATAGTGGTTAGCAGTGGAAGTCAAGGAATGATCGAGCCTTGAACCAGGAAAGAACATGGTCTGTTGGGATGGTAAAGCCAAAACTAAACAAGCCCTTGAGCTCTTGCCAAAACTACAAAAACTGAGCAAGAAAGAAAATCCAACAAGGTAAAAATTATAAGCAGTTTGCTTGACTTTATAGAAGTGTAATCCTGCTTCTTGTTATAGATGAAATGAAATGTTTCTGGCAAAAGCTACATTTTTAATAACGTAGTCTAGTCACGAGGCACTGAAACCCCGTTCCAAAGCAGAGTTCATTTTGCCGGGGATATACAAAGCTATTTTTCCTAACTACTCAAGCCACTCCGCCTACCAGAAGCCTATTCCTGCTCCATTGAAGTCAATAAAAAGGCTCCTATTGATTTCTACAAGCATGGGATTGGATGTAATGCCAAGATTGTCCAGGAGGTAGAAAAAGTTGAATATTGAAATAGCATGATTAATACCTGCCATTTTTAGCTCTGCCTTTATACTTAAGCTGTTGCTAAATTTGACTAGAGTCAGGAGCACTCCTGTCATGTTTTCTTCCAATAAAGCCTAGTATGGGTGGAAATATCTCCCTCCTGCTCTCTTGCAGTGAAATACTACTCCAGGAGCTGAAGAAAAGTGCCCTGCCATCAACTTCCAGCACTGCTTCTTACTGAGATGCTGCTTAAGAGAGCTTCCTTGTTTGAGTAGAGTCTAATGATTTCAACAGCTTTTGTGATAAGTGCCTTTACTTTGTCCTAGTTTCTAATAATCTCATGCAGCTGTGTTGTAAGGCAATTATTAACAGCTGTCCATTGCCAGAATTTCTCAGATACCTCTGCTCGTGTTTTGAAATAAATCAGTAACCAAAACAATCAGAACCTACCCTTTTATTTAAACCAAGACAAGGTGAAGAACAATGTGGGATGGACACCTCCATGAGAGCAGAACATTCTCCCTTATAGAGCAACTTGTCTCTGAAATATAAACCTTAAGGAATGCCAATTTAGAGATACAGGTGATAGAGGAAGCTGATGTTAAGCTAAAAGAGAACAAAGAATAACAAGGAGAAGGGAGCAAAGGTTGCAAATCAGTGTCATCATAAAAAGCAACAGAGACCGCTATACAAAATACATCAATACAGTGACATACCTCATTTTTTATATTATGTTTATAATTCTTTTTCATCATAGAAATCTTTAGATCAAATGGTAGACAGGCCTTATTGCACTAGGGGCTTCACAAAGACACTTTCAGAAGAAAAAGTCTCCTGGGAGTTCACAGTTAAAACAGGAATTTTCACTGTTATTTGTGTAATCTTACTTGTATCTGCATGTCCAGCTGATTTACAATAACAGCAAAAAGTGGTTCAAGTCAACTACTATTTCACATGCCTGAAAAAAATCACTGCTCTTTTAATTTCGCCACTGATGTAGCAGAAATTAATAAGTGTGCCAACAGGTAGCTGAAATGTTAATAGGACCAAAATCATGCTCAATTAAGCTTGTGGTATACATGCACCAGTGTTTTTCAAGTACAATAAGGTTTCTTCAAAGCAAAAAATAATCATCTAAGGCCCAGTTTTGCTACTTGAATCTACTATCCTGTTTGTCACTCAGGCGCAAAATGTTCTCTTATTAATTCTACCTCCATTCCACAGATATCTTCAAACAATTTGCAACTTCACATTTTTCTGTGTAGGTTCTTAATTTGCTTTTGTTCTTAATAATAATGTCATATATAGAAATGAGTCAAAGTGGAAAGTAGCAATTCTCTTTGATAAAACCCTGCCTGGAAGACACTGTAGTCATAAGTAATAATTGCAATACACATCCAACTCACGTGCCACTACTGTTATTGCCTGAATTTTTTAACATGTCATGAAATCTGCATGAACAAATCACACATAATAGTCTGAGTTGGAAGGAGCCTGCAGGAATTATTAAGTCCAGCTCTTAAATGAATGGCCCATACAGGAATCAAACCCACAATCTTTGCATGATCAGCACCATGCTCCAACTAGCTGAGCTAATCTCGAGTATTTGCTAATGAACTAGAGGATCTATAAAGAACCTTCACTTTTCTGTTGTACTGTGCTATTCTTACATCATGGATTTGACTGAACCCTAATAGCTGTGTTAATAACTGTTAAAGTTCTGGGTATGTATATCTACACTGCAGATTTTGAAGTATGATCTATTTCTAATGACAGTATGAAAGGCTGTAGAAGAACCTCACAGAGAACATCTTCCTGACATTTAAATGTCACTTGACAGATACAATTTTAATGAAAAGCTCTTTCATACTGTCCTCCAGTTTTTTTTGTTTTTTTTTTTTTTTGTTTCCCTCCTTTTTTTTTTTTTTTTTTTTTTTTTTTTTTTTTTTTTTGGTTTTTTTTTTTTTTTTTTTTTGTCAAAAGACATACCCAGATATCTTATGTGCTTATCTATTTTCACCTCCACTTTGGAGAAAAATCTCTACCAACATTGTCTCTCTAGTTTATGCCATCCTATGGAATGAAATAAAGTTAAGAATTTTTTTTTTTTATATCTGTATAATGTTTGTCATTTGAAACAATTGCTAACAATTACCAAATAGGACATGTTCCCCTGGAAAAAGGGGATAAATATTAACTGCTCAAACAGCAATGTGTGTCCATGACTTTTTATCTTTTCTCTTGTTTGGTTAATGCTTATGAATTGAGCCCCTAATTTATTTTCAGCTGAGCTTGAAAAAGCAGAGTTAGAGTTCCAGTTTTATTGCTTACTGTTGGTGTTATAAGCTCTAAAGTAAACTTTCTTCCCAAGATATTATCTCTTATCATTAGCTACCAGGACATCCTTTATCCTACTTTTTCTGGATCAAAAAGAGAGATAAGACGGTAATACATCCTTGCAGAAGCTAACTGAATCTTCTTTTAAGCAAAATTTATCAATATTTAGCCTAGTATATACAGCTAATATGTTTGTATTTTAGGTGAAGGTGACTTAGGAAAATATCTAAATGTAAGAACCCTAAAGTTTTTCATCCTGTAGAACTGCACTCTCTATCTGCATATCCTGCAGTATGCTGACTTCAGCTCTGACATTATGCTGAGACAGTGGCTTGCATTTACAGACGTGTTTAGGATTTCCTTCCAGAAGTCTCCAGAGATGTATAACAATTTCTTATATCACAAATTAAACCTTTGGAGTCAATAATTCTTTCAAAATGTTTCTAACACATCAATTATTAATTTCACTTTCATATTCAGTGACTTTCTACTGATGGCTTTATAGATATATGTTGTTGTGGTGGAGAGGATAGGAGGAAGTGAAGAGGTATATAAAGAAAAGAAAAATCATTAGAAACATTTAAGTTGGAAATCCTTGTCTCTCATAAATTTCATTTCAAATATTGACATCTCACCTTCGTAAAGGTAAATCTTTGATAAGACACCGAAAGCAGGCTAACATGTAAAATATTTTAATAAATGGCATGAAAGTTAAAGTATTGACTGCTCGCTTGCAGTAAGGGAAAATTACTTCCAACAACAGATGGTGGAGTCACCTCATGAAAACTCTGGTCACTGAGGTCTCGCAAGCAGTGACTAGGACATTGCACTTTGCAGTGCATTTCTGAGTAGTATTTTTGGTATTAAAAACTTTACCCTCAAACTCAATGTATTGCACCTTTCTTTCTTATCCAGAAAGTGAAATAATGGTCCTGGACCATTGTACCCTAACCCACAGGAATAACTGTTTTTCAACAATGGGATTCTTGTGCAAATTTCTCATCCTAAACCATATCCAATATTTTTGTTTCACTTAAATGAAAAAATTCATAGAAATACTATAAATCAAAGGACTGTGATTTGGTTCTTCACTTTTATTTTTCTTACCCAAGAGTGGGCCTTCATAAAAATTAAGGGCCAAATACTATGCATTTGCAATCTCTCTAATACTGAGGAGAATTCAATAGGACCATTCATCTAACCTTTTGTTTTTATTTTTAATGTAACATTTAATTTTCTTACTGGAAAGAAACTTTTTAAATAAAATTTGCAGTTTAAAAATAACACACACACACACACATATATATATTCAAATTTGGAAAATATTTTGAGGATTTTTTTAATCCCAAAAGAGAAAAACATGCTGAAATGGTTTCCTTTTCAAGAAAAATATGTGGGCTTTCACTGCGGATATTTAAAATATGGTGACATCTGATTTTATTTGTCTGTAAAATAAACAAAATCGAAGAGAGCTTGAAAATGAAAGAAAAAGCATTTAACTTAAAGTCTCTTCAGGGAAGAAAATATAATTCATATCCAGATATGTGCAGGGAAAGTAGACACAGGTCAAGTTTAAAGAAGACATAATCATAAAACCCGAATGAAAGACACTTGTCTAATTTATGTCAAAGGCCCAAACACAACAACTTTGAATGCATGTGGGAGAACAAAAATGATACATACAGAGGGCGTAAGGTTCCCTATGATGTTTCTTAAAATACATTGTGGAGAAGTAAAAAGATGTGCAGTGTATTGAAACTCCAAGGACCTGCAAGTATCACCGCTCCTAGAAGACCCTTAGTTAGAAACGTTCTAAACCATCTCTTTACATGATTGTCCTAAAAAACAATATACTTGAAACATTAAGTGAAAAGCTGATATTGAAGATGAAGTTTCTCTCCTCTGGCAGCTGCTAATTAAAGAACACTTTTTATATTGCTTTCTGTTTTCTACAGACATTTTTTCCTGCCAGGGTGGATGTGCTGGTAATGATTTGTACTGGTTCCAACTCAGCTGACAGAAAGGCAACACTCTTATCAGTTTGCACACCATAAATGCTTGTCAAACCTATGAAAAACCTCAAAAATACTAACACAGTCTTAACAAATCCACAAAAATACCTCTGTCTTCACCAGAGTAACTTTGTACATCTTCCAAATAGGAGCCTAAACCTGATACACCTACAGTGCTGATCAAAGCCGGATACAATTGAACTTGCTCCCTCATTGTTTCTATCTAAACATTTTTAACTTGAAGAAATTATGGTTTGGACTTTTCTGTTCTAAATAAGAGGGATTTTGTCTTAATTTTGAGCTTTAAAACAAATACAATATATTTCCAATAGCTGACTAACTATATTTAATCTGCTTTAATGTACAAAAAAGAGAGAGATTTTATGCTATATTTGATAATATTTACAGATATGAAAAATTTATAATTTTTACTTTTCTATTCCAAACACCCATCTGAAAAAAAAAAAAATAAAACAAACAAACCAAAATGTAACACAGGAGGATAGCAGGTGAAAAAAAAAGAAGAAACACCTGCTAGAAAGTAGCAGGTGTTTTTATCATTTGTTTCTATACAGCAAATTGCAATTATCTTAATTTTAAAGTATACTTGTAGTGTGGATCAGACAAATCTTTTCAAAGAATAAAATTTCAATGTGCATAACCAAGCAGCTTTGAACTCTACTCTGACAACTTCCCAATACAGATTTGAGAAGTTGGTGATACCCTAAATGTAGGCAGAAAACTTAAACTTCTCTTAAAAAGATTTTGCTCATCAGTAATGATTGAATCCTGTAGTACTATAGGTAATGAAATTTTATAATCCTAATCATAATTCTAAGAAGATCCATCCTAAAAGCAAAAAGGTGATGATTATACCCTTTTCTTTTCCCAGTGTTGATTATATTCTTTTGAAGGTATTGGGCTGCAGTTTTCCTCAATATCTACAGCACAGCATAGATCAAGTAGAAAATAATGCTTGCCTCTACTATAGTTCAAGTACAAAATAATGGCAGGTTGTCAAAACATAGGATTCTGAAGGTTTCTACTTTTCAAGAGGACAAAGAATGAACAAGCCTGTACATTCTTTTTACACAGTCAGTTTTGGTTTTGCGAAGAGGCAAAGTTATCTCCCCATAAGTATTCTTTTTATTTCCTTCCATCTTACCTTCACGTGAGTGATCCTTCTTTTTCTCACACACATTTACATCTTTACTTGCCTACCACTTCCCCACCTATATCTGACTGCATATTCATTTATGACAATTTTGGTAAATTATAGTGATAGGCTATTCAACACTATCTGTGAGAGCAGAAGATATAGGGTACATTTTATCCCAATAAAATAAATAACAATACAATGATTTTATCATTAAAACCCCCGATTTTCAGACTATTGGAAAGAGTTCGGAAAGATTAAATATCTGTTTTAATTAATGCTTATTTTATAAAAGTGCTCAGACTTAAAACTATGCAGAACTTCACTGGCCTCTGTGAGGGAATACATGAAGGCTTGGTTCTTCTCCTGAAGATCTTAGTCTCAAAGAAAACTTAATATTTAAAGACAATTAATGTGAGAGAGGATGATTAAATTGTCTGACAAAAGAATCCCTTATTATTTAAATCCACCTAAATACCCAGAAAAGAAGGGCTGCTTGAAGGCTGCCACATTCAGCCACTCTATTCCTGTCCCTTTAGCTTCAACCAACCTAATTTATACATCCCAGCCCACCTATTCCCACACCACTCCCTCAGTAGCTTTCTAGTTTTTAGGAATTAATATTTCATTAAAATAAAGGTTAGCACCGTAGGGTGTTAATGGCATTGTATTTCTGTTCAGAGCACTAAGTGTAATTTGAATCATCAGTAGAAGAAACAGAAGGAACAGAAGGAATGACCTTTCTTGAAATGTGCTGCAGGAAGAGAAATGTCAATAAAAAGCAAACAGTGTTTTGCATATCCCCTTACAAACAGGCAATTCCTGTTTATGCAGTTAAGAGAGTAGGCTTTTTCTGAGCCATCAGCTTGGCACAAGGGATCATTTGACAATGTGGGAGTGAAATAAGAGCTCACACATTCCATGCAGTGTCCTGCTGTTAAGCTTCAGTAATCAAATATACATGAAGCTCTTTGCTTCAAAATGGCAACAAGTTCAGGACCAGCAGATTAGAGAAATCAATGACTTTATCTTGTGTTATCCTGTTCTCTTTAAAATTCCAAGAATGTCAAGCAAACAAATACATGACCCTAATACAAATGCTATAAAAGGACCATAATACCAAAAATATTCACGACTTCAAGAAATAAACACTATTAAATGTGAATATTTTTATATAACTATATTGCTTCTATATGCAATATATATGCAATATATACAACTACATTACATCACAGCTTCTGGTTCTCATAAAACTGCTATAAAGCTTGGTGAAAGCCTTTTTGAATTATTCTCAAACTCCCTAAAATTTCTCTAGTTTACAGTAGTAAACTTGATCCCAATCACTTCATATGAGAGAAACAAAAAACAACAAAAAAAATCACCAAACACACTCAACTGTTTAGAAAGCCAAAAAAGACACCACCAAATAAACGTCAAGCATAAATGTGACAGGAAAAGGTTTCTAAGTCAATAATTTAAGAACATATCTACTCTGCAACTCTGCTTTTTGAAAGCTTTTGCTTTTGAAAGCAATTTACGAAGTTGCACTACAGATCAATCTCTCTCCAATGCAGTTCATACCTCTTAGGGAAGAACACTCAATTAGATCCACTCGGAGCATTTTAAATCTGTACTCTTTATCCTCTTAATTTTCCCTTTATCCTCTACAAAATAATACCATGGTCTGGAAAGAAGTGCAGTAAATGAAGTGACTAAATATGTTGGAGAGATAAAAAACATGTCATGAGAGAGTTTTTTGACAAAATGTCAGCTAAATATCATCCTCAGTTTCTAGTCTTCTTTACCAGCCTGTCAACAAACCTCAGGGTTTACCTCTGAACCTCCAGCCAGGTTAATCCATGACATGCTCAGTATGAACTGGCCCCAGCTTCTGAATTCTTACCAGAACTGAGGATGATGAGTCATCAGTTTAAGCATTTAACATAGCATGAGTTTACATAGCAGGACAATGAAAGTCTGTGTAACATCTGTGGGACAGCAACTAGAGAACTTGGATAAGCAGTTTAACCCTCATTCTGGATGTCTTGGTCCCCTTCCACTCTTGCTGTGCTTAGGGACCACATTCCACATGAACCAAACCACATAAAAAAACTATCATTTGTATGGCTGTATATGAAACAAAGGTCAGATTTCTGGAGGAATTGAGGATAAATATGCATTGTTCTTTTTATTTCCCCCACAGAAAAGTGATTATCAGTAATGCTTACAGGAGAAAAGAATTACCTGCCTGGAATCC
>WBNO01022713.1:0-34914 GCA_013400575.1 Peucedramus taeniatus | reverse complement strand
TTCTAAATTACCCTCTGGGGAACAACTTGATCAATTTTATTCATACTTTCAGGATAGTTTTAATTCACTTTGAAAGTTAATCTGGAAAAAAAAAAAAAGATAAAAATAATACCCAGAGGTAAAAAGAAAAAGAAGGGGAGGGAGGAGAGGAAGAAAGAAGACATACAGGCTACTAATGGAACTCTTATTGAAGCCTTAATTAAAAGGAGGCACTTGATCACTCTGTAATCACTGCCTTGAATTAAATGTCTCAAGTGCAATAACTAAAATATAATGGGACCATTCAAAGCCATATAATGGAATAACATACCTTTTTTTTGGCTTATTCTTGGTTCCTCCAGATCTCTTTTTATAAGTGTTATTAAAAATGCATATTTTTATGCATATTGCTTGGAGGCAACCTCTTCCCAAGAGTTCAATCACAAGAACAACAGAAGTGGCAATTGCTAAGGTACTTCTTGGATTAAGAATCTCCTACAGGTTCAACATTTGTATAGGCAGAGTAACAAGATCTCTGAAGCTTTGAATAATTAGCCTTTCTGCAAGGAAAATGAGACCACTTCCCTTCACATCAGGGTAACCTTGAAGAAAGTTTGTTGAAGTTAAGTTTTCACTAATTAAAAAGGAGAAATAAGGGAGATGAAAGGGGGAAAAAAAGGACACTTTATAGGGCAACATTGTAAAGGCACAACAGGGAAAAATAAGTTGTTAAGCAGTATGCAGATGAAATGAAACAGTGAAATAATACATAAAGATAAAAACAGATAAAAAAATAAAATGTTCTTAATTTAAATTTTTATTGCAAATCTACTTAAGATAGCCCTGTATTGAGGGGATATAACAACAACATGTGTAAGCAAGTTTTCAATTCCTACTTCTGGGTTCATATTCTTGCAGCAAATTTAGTACTAGAGTTAGGGTTTTTTTTATATTTTTGACAAGCACTATAGCAATATCTGGGTGGATTATTAAGGAAAGAGAAACAATGTAGAAAGATATTTCATTAGCAGGATACCTTGCTGTAAATTAAAAGCCTGCAGGCAAGCACATATGGCTCACCAGGTACGGGACACAGAGACTTATTAAATGCCCAGAGCATGTTTCTGACAAGAACTGAAGCAAAATCCAGAAAATGAAATGCAGGAAGTTTCAATATATTCAAAATACCATTCAATTTCTAAAGCCCTTATTATATGTATGGCATGAAAAATAAATAAGGAATAGATTTATGTACTAACAGAAAAGGTAACAAAAGAGAAGAAAAATAAAGAAAAAAAAAACAAAAATTATGAGGAAAACCAGATCTTGCTTCCAGTGTAGTAATAAGACTCTGGTTTTGCTGTACTGTAGGCTTTATTTAAACCAAATTTGCTAAATCCTGCTGCTTTCTGAAAAGGAAAACTATTTGTTTCCAAGTGGGTATCTTTCAGCAGGCTGATTCTTCATTTTTTACAAACTTCAAAACCAAACAAAAAGGAAGTGCTAACTTTGGAGTCATAAATGTCAGCATCAATAACAAAACACGATAAACTTCTAAAAAAAAATAAAAGTGAGAAGTGCAAATTCTCAAGGCTCTTACCAGCTTTCTTCTAGCCAAAGTGAGGGATTATATTCCCACAGTATTTAGGGAATGTTAAAGGACTTAATGGATTTGTAGGCCCTTCTGATTATGCAGATCCTGCTGAAACTTAAGTCTCTGTGTTGTGTCCTCATTGTAGGTTCCTGGGATCATAGTGCCCAAGAAACTTCTGCCTGTAATAGCTGAAACGTGGAAGAGAGCTGCAGCTATCTCCGAGTGCCTGTACAGTCCATTTCCCAGGTGAGAAGAAAGTCACCTAGCTCATTCTGGAAAGATTTTTCCCCTTTGTTAACAAGGTTACGCCAGAAATCATCTCCTAGAGCCCACAACAGAGCTGAAAATCCTGCAGAAGCTGAAGCCTGATCTGCAGCTCCTGGGTTAATATCTGAAGGTCCTTTCAATGAACTTATACCACACTGAACTCAAATACAACAGGACAAACAGGCAGAGAAATTCATGTTGTGATTACACCAGTTAAGCAATTTTTATAATTGCTTTTAGCTGTATGATTGTTTATTTATTCTTCTGCCAGCTTAGAAAAATTAACAGTTTAAATGAAGAGAAGTGCAAGTAAAAGTTGAATCAATTACTGACAATACTTGCTAAAAATGACACAGAAGTTGGCACATTAGAATGACATAGAATTACACGTTAATTATCTTTATAGGATTGGGTAGGAGTAAATATATTTCACATTATTTAAATTGGAAAGTCATATCACTGGACCTGAAGAGCCTCTCTAAACAAGGGAGAGCCCATGGGCCTAAATAGAAACTTATGCCTTATTTAGCACATTTTTAATGTCACATGTTGTTTACACTGAACTCAAAAAATTACAGTTAGAAAGCAGCAAAAATTTGAATTTCATGGGCTGAATTCTTTGCTGTGAATGCTCAACTTGAGCTTATAAAAAAAGAAGAGTCCTAAGTGGGATACAGGGAGTAATGTAATAGAATGTTCAATTCATTAACCTGGTTTTAACATTAGGGTAGAAATCCATGAACTGAACTGTGAGGGCAAAATATTTCATATCTCTAAGGTGTATAAGAGTCAAGTGCAACCCCTGGCAAGGATATTGCAGTAATAAGGGCTTATTCAGAATAACAACAGGGGCCACCTTCTCTAACCCATTCTCTAATACCCATGGGGACAAGATTTCAACTTTTTATTTATGTTTATTTTCATATTATCAGGGATGTGTGGAAATAAGGATCTCTTTGCATTCTGCCACTGGAGGAGAAACTAAGTCATTTTCTTTCATAAATGCTAACCATTGTCAAAGTTTTGCTGACATCCCAAAAGAATTCTATGCACTTGCCTTTGCTTTCAGCTGGCACTCAGCACTTTAAAGAATTGGGTCCTCTACTGAAACAATTGGCAGATGTAATTTTTTGCTTTACACCTCATACATGGAAGAGGTAAAGGCACAATGTGATATGTGGGTTTCAGTTTGGAGATAGTTTTCTTTGTGGAATTCTTGTAAGAAAAAGCTCTAGTTCTTTTCTAACACTTTATTATTCCTTTATGATAGCGGCACAGATGCAGTTTTTGGAAAATACTTTTTCTCACAGGCAAGAAATCAGTAGATTGGCAGGGATGATTCGTTCTTGTGTTGGCTGGGTTCAAGAAACAAAGCATTTAATGTGGATTCTAGTTATGTTTTTTGGAACACCTGCTTCTAAAAAATAACACAAAGGTTGATGAAAGTATATCAGCTTACTTGTGAGTGCCATAAAAATTTTCTTTGAGGCAAAGTACAACATATAAATTCTCAGAGGGCTTTTTAGACTAGTAGAACACAAAATCTCAGCTTCACAAAATTATTTTCTAAGATAAAAATAAGAAAAAAATTGCACACACTCTTCAAATTTCAATAACATCTTAAAGTTAGAAAGACTCATTATACAACATTTTTTAATACAGATGATTTTTTTCTCAGATATGAAGTGATATGCATCATATACATTAGCATGGTTGTTTCTTTCAAGAATAGTGCTGTCACTCAAAACAGTGTCCCAAATTTCTTAGCATTTAACAGAAATTATATGAATAAAAACTATTTTAATTTCACCTGAATTCAAGTGTTAACTAGTTAAGCAAGTAGTATAATGCAATGAAAATTTATCTAAATGCTTTTGGGAGAAGATTATTTTATAAATGGTCTCAAACAAATGTTTCCCTCACATTTTCTTTCCTTTTTGTGGGCTCATATGGGTTTATAGAGAAAAGGAGATGTGATGCAGTCTGACTCCTGAATGAGATTTGGAGAGCACAGGATAGAAGGTGTTGCAATCTCTGCTAATATGCATAGGTATGAGTCAGGCTTTTTTTCTTACTGCAGCATGTAATGCCAAAGAAAAATATGAGATAGCTGGATACCAACTAGATAGCTGGGAAATTATACCATCCTTGCTAGTAGGTAACAAAGGTGGATACCCAAAAAGGAAATATGGCGATGCTCCTGCACTATAAACCAGGAAGTGGTAGAGGAGATTCAAAGTATTAAATTGTGATGGAATGAAGAGCATTTGTCCGCAAACAAAACATAAGTACACCGAACCCCTAGTGTTTGTTTCCATAATCCAATGCCAAAAAATTCTGGTTTCCCTTTTTTTTTCTTCTATCATGGAAGAAATTAATATTTTTAACTTTCAAATGATCCTTATAATGGCAAAATAAATATTTTGTTAAAATTTATGGATTCTCTCTCTGAGAAACTATACAGCAAGTGAAACATTTTGCATCTCAAAATATTACTTTTTTTGCAAAAACGTGACAAAGAAAATGTTATATTCCACTTCAACCTTAAAATCATTCCAGGTTACTATTGGACTTTAAAGGCTCTTTGTTCATCTTCTCTTTGAGAGACTTTTTGAAAATCTTGTAGAAAACTAAACATAAACTCACTAGCAAAACTCAAATGCTGTTTCATGTATTAGAGATGACTGAAACTGATTGAATTAAAAAAAAAAAAAAAACCTTGACTTAAAGTTCTGAAGTAAACTTTAAAAGAATGCTGTATCCCTCCAGCTCAGTACAGTTTGAATCTCAGTCACCATTTTCCTTTGATAGTCTTTGTAAGTTGCAGGCACAGCCTCAAGCAAAGACAAGCAAAAAAGGATGTAAGGATGTATTTTTCATGCCAATAACCAAGGGAGAAATTTAAACTCAAGTGCTTGCCATACAAGAAATATTTTAATAATTACAAATTAAAAAAACAACCAAACAAGGTATTGTAATAAATTATATATTAACCTTGTTTCATAAGTTAAATAATATAATTTTTATATTCAGTACTGCATAGTGAAATAAATTATATTTAATCTTCTTACAAATATAATGCAAATTTTTATCAATGCTGTATCATGATCCCACTTTGTAAAGGACTTCAGGGTTTTTTTCCCTCTCACAGAAAATTGCAGAGGTTTTCTACTCAAAATCTGGCCCAGTCCAGCCTTTCTTAATTCGTAAGTTCTCAAGAGTGAGAGTTAGTTGCCTATCTCAAAGTAGAATGAGCAAATATTTTAAAGCAAACAACAATCCTGTCCTAAGATATTGTTATGATTGAACCCCTTGAAGTGATAATAATATGGAAAAGATAAAGATTTGAAGTCCCAAGGGCAATTTTTACTCTAATATGTTATATGTACATAGCAATATATTTTCTACTGAAAACCTTAAATTGGAAGGAAAAGCTTTATGGCAGTTTCTTCTCTTGTGGACAAGGAAACCTCTTAAAATGATAAAGACTGATATTTCGGATGGTGTACACAAATCACAGAACACAATATTTTAGAAGCCTGATTCACTAATGCTTTGTAAGACTTATCCAGCCAACTAAAAGAAATACCGATGGTACTGACAGCTCTTCAGAAATTCTCAGAGACATCTGTTCACCGATGGGATCTGTAGTCTTACAAAAGAGAAATCAGAAGGGATGAAAACTGGAAAATATTCCTTCAAGCCTTAGAAATGCTTAGGGTTTGGTTTGAACTTCAAGTCAGTTTCCTTCCTTCCTTCCTTCCTTCCTTCCTTCCTTCCTTCCTTCCTTCNAAAAAAAAACAAACCTGGGGAAATTAAAGGTTTCAGTTTCCTTCCTTCCTTCCTTCCTTCCTTCCTTCCTTCCTTCCTTCCTTCCTTCCTTCCTTCCTTCCTCCTTTTTTAGATTTTTCTCTTAACTTCCTCCATTTTTAATACCAGTTTCATTGTGCTCCAAATTGTTGTGTTCCATTATAAATTATAATAACCACTCAGCTTTGAATTTCTGGCACTGGAGAACTCACAGCTGCAAACCTCTGCAAAATACTCAAAGATATGGAAAACTGGAGCTTGATAAAGCTGATTTTAGGTTTAACAAAGAGTTCAAAGAAATGGTCTCTAATCTGAAATGGGTACCATACACAGTAAATTTGGATGTAAAGAGAAGCTGTGGACCAATGAAAGAAGCAAAAAAATGTATAAATGTATGTTAATAAACATGTAAAAATTATACAAAGTAGATCCCAGAGTGAGGAATAAGAAACCATCAACATAAATATCATATTCCTCCTGGCAAAGGCCTTGCATGCTTGCAATTAGTTGCTAACATTGGCATTCATCACCAGCACCAGAGTGAAGCCACCCAGAGGAGTAAAGGGTAAACATAACTGCAAAAAAATAGGGTAGGTTCATATAACTTAATTATATAATATATAACTAATTTCTAAACCACATGATTATTCTTTCTTTTCCTATGATAAACAGATTTGGACTAGTAATACTGAGACATTCAAGATATCAGTTGTATTGGCAATAAAGTCTTGTGATTATTTATACATAATGTGTTATTTCTCTGACTATAAACAAGATTTGAATGTTACATGCAAAATTTGTTGTATAAAATTTAGGGGTAAGTATCTGTAACATTTTTTTAATGTCACCTTGACAGAAAACAGGTGAAAAGGAAGAAACAAACACTGAAGAATGTAATTTAAAGGATTAATTCCTGATTTTGAATGGGTTAAATTATGTTTGGCATCTGAAGTAAAATGAGGAAATAGTGACTATACCGAATTGTAGTTACCAGCCTATGATATCTCTGCTTTTATTTTGTTGGTTTTGCAGAATGTTTAAATAATATGGGCCTGAACAACAGAAATATTGAGGAATGGATGTGTTGTCAGCAATTAATATGATAGCATTTACCCAGCAAAAGAGAAATATATTCCTCTGTCCTCTCTGTGTAGAGATAAGATTACCTCATCCCCACACTTTGTCTCTCATATCCATCAGCTCTAACATTCATCCGTCTCTGAAAATGCAGGTCTGTGAACAGAGATCCCCTTCCTTGTGCAGACTTGTACAGAAACTATAGGAGAACTCAGCCTTGCAGCAGTTTTAAACAATCACATCTGCTCTTGAGACAATCCTGAAGTATTCTGGGAAGGTATGTGTCCTGATTTTACCTGAAATTAAGTTAATTTTTTTTTCCAGTAGCTGCTAAAGTGCTGTGTTATTTATTTAGGATATACAGAGAGAATCATGCTGATGACACACTGACATTTTGGTAGTTGCTCAGTGGTGCTTACTCTAAATAAAACTTTTTTGACTGCCTCATGCTCTGCCAGTGAGCAGGTGCACAAGAACCTGAAGGAAAGCACAGCCAGGACAGCTGGCCTGCACTGGCCAGGGGGATATTCCACACCACAGAATATCATGCTCCATCTATAAACTGGGGAGAGTTGGCTGGGAGCTGCTTTTGCTCCCATTGTTGGGTGTTGGTCAGTGGGTGGTGAGCAATTGTGTTGTGTATTGCTTGTTTTTCTAAGGTTTTACTCCTCTCTCCTTCTCTCCTTTTCATTACAGCTCTTATTAGTAATGGTAATGTATTTTATTTAGTTTTCATTACTAAACCAGTTTTATCTCAACCTATGATATTTTACATTTTCTTTACTGTTCTCTGTCCTCCACTGGGGGGGACAAGAGAGATCTGTTAAGTGGGCAGTTTGGGGATCCTTATTTGCCAGCTGAGGTTAAACCATGATGGCATGCAGTAGTAGATTTTCGTTGTTGGTTTTGGTTTTGGTTTTGGTTGCTTTACTGAGCAAACACATTAATTGGTTTGCTGTCCTTTCCTCAAATCCAAAATAGCTGCACTTCACAAATGTATTTGGAATCCTGAGCGCAGCCTGTTTCACTCAGCAAAATCATCCTTAAAGCCAAACCAGTGGGTAAGGACATAAATGTCTTTGTAGAGATTGGGCAGATCAAAGACCTGCTTAAAAGAAGTCCCCAGGTTTTATTTTCCAGTTTTGTCTTTCCAAGTAAACATTATGTATGCTGAGGACTTTCTTTCCACAAAGTACTCCTGCCTGACACTGCACAAGAAATAGCAAGTGAATTTCTAGTTTTGCTTTTCTTTGCTTGTCCAGATTTGCTTGACCATTTTGCTTGACCAGTCAAAAGGTGTGATTATCCCTTTGTATTCAGGACTGGTACAGCCTCTCCTTTAGCACTGTGTGCAGTTCTGGGGCACACAATTTAAGAAGGATGTGAAGGTGTGAAAGCATTCAGTGGAAAGCAACAGAGCAGGTGAAAGGGCTGGAATTCAGGAACTGTGAGGAATGCCTAGGGACTTTGGCTTATTTAGTTTGGAGAAAAGGAGGCTCAGGGGAGATCTCGTTGCTCTCTGCAGATTCTCTGCAAAGGAACTGGGGAGAGAGGTGCTGAGATCTTCTCCCTGGGATCCAGTGGTAGGAAGCATGGGAATGGTTCTTAACTACTTTTGGAGGGCGGTCAAACACTGAAACAGACTTTCTAGAGTGGTGGCTGATGCCTTCAGCCCCAAAAATATATTTCCATTCCAATAATCGTGTTGCTGTTCTCAGCCTCTGATAGCCTCTGATCATAAAGTTAATATTTTATAACAAGCTGATTTTTAATTTTTTTACTGACTTCTGTAACAAAACATGCAAGGATCAATAGAAAGTTAAGCCTTATAGCTGCCTCCTGATAGGTTAGCATCGTGGGGCTAAGAAGATGGCATATATCTTTAGTGACAGCTTCAGTTACAGATTTTTATCACTGGCAGAATGATGTAACCCTCATTACAAAAGAACATTGTTTAATTGATCCATTTGCTCCCAGCAGTCCTGTGGCTTTTTTTCTCTTACAACATAAAGGCCAAATTGCAGTTTAGCTTCAATCAAATGAAAAAATTTTATTGCAGCAGGAATAAGAAATACTCTCTGCACAATTTAATTACCACAGTTTAAATACGAGAAAATCATTAGACAATTAATGTTACAAATGCTGCCAGAGGATATTTTAAATAATAGCTAAATTAGTGCAGAGAAACCATGAAAAGATTTTTTTTTTTTAATGTACTGGCCCCCAACCTTTTCCTAGTTCTCAAATAATTCTTTAAGTTTGCCAAAATTAATATGAATACACTGCATAGAATTTCGACAAAATGCCTATAGCTTCTTAATGGCTTTAAATAGGCAATCATTTTAGAAAGTGGAGCTAATAACTTCTTCCCTCACCACATGGAATCCCGTGGGAGAAAAACAAAACAAACATTTTTATTTACAAAAGGCAATTGTAAAGAAACAAAAAGTACTCAAAGTGCATCCTCTGTAACTGACCAGAAGCCAAACTGAGAACAAGTTATTCCAAAGGTCTAATTGGGTATTGGCAAGAATAAAGTGGTTTCTGCTGTGACTTATTTCTCACCACTTACATTTCAAATAACAGAATCTGTTGGCTTAAAGACTGAATCTCTTTAAACACTTAATTTTTTTTTGCATCATGCTCTACACTACTACCTCTCCCCAGAACAATAAAAACCCTGGAGCCTTCCCTTGATAGAAAGTAATTAATTTCCTCCTTCTGCAAATAGTGCCAAATCTAGGACCAAATAGAATATATAAGAATTTATTGAGGAGCTTAGAAAGTTTCTATCTCTTCCTATGTCTTCCTATCAATTTTTAAGAAATCAAACTTCTTGACATCTGCAGTGTCTGTCTTAATAATTGCTCTTAATGTTATTTGGCATAGCAGGAGACCATTGCAATATAGATGCAGTATTTTTTTTTCTCTTTCTTTCCCTTTCCCTTTCCCTTTCCCTTTCCCTTTCCCTTTCCCTTTCCCTTTCGATTCTTCCTCTTGCTCCATTTTTTTGTTAGGCACCTGACTGAATCGAGACATGGCAGTACAGAATTGTGCTTAAGGAGTGTAATATTGAATGGCACTAACTGCAAATTACAGTTGATGACATTTCCCTGTTTCAACAGCCTGCCAAGCACACGTACTCATGCTTTCAAAGTGCATCCTATTCTTAGTGCTCAATTAGGACGGCTGCTTCTCTGCCTTTGCAAATGCCTGCATAAGTGTGCAGTTAAACCAAAACATGTCAGATAAAAATGACAATGTTTTCCTGATTAAGTAAAGTAAAATAACAGTAATGAAATCTGCGTAACATGTAATATTCATAGACATTTAAAGGCATGTTTTAAAAAGCCAACTTCATGTAAAAGAGGATCTGGCAACTTTAAAAAGCTGTAGATCTTCTCATGCTGAAGATACAGTTTTTCTGAAGGTTCTTAAGGATTTTAAAACAGCATGTTTTAAAAGAATACTTCTCTCATTACTGCATTTTTATTTGTTTATACAGTTTTGATAGATTTATACAATACCTGGTGAAAAGCATCCAACAGTTTAGCATCAAGACAGTAAATTCATGAAAAAAGACTCGATAACAAGCAGTTTGAAATATGCAATTAATTCAAAACCATATAGAAACTTGTCAGACTTAATTCAGTTAATAAATAACAATAAAATTTTTTAAAAAGTCTTGAACTATGAAAACTATTATCTCTTAGTTTTTCCTGTTGACTGCATTATAAAGACCAAGAAATTGACTAGAAATTGCAATTCTGTGTTTTTTCCTTGCCCTCACTGAGACTTCGACTTTTCAAAAGCTAATCCATCCAGATTCAACAATATCAATTTTTAAGAGGAAACACCCAGAAACAAACAAAATGTTTAACTCTTATTTATAAGAAAAAAAACCTTCATGGTTCCCTCATAAAGCTTGCATAGTTTTTAATTTCTGTCCAAATCTTTAGGAAAGGGTGTGCACATATGTACATTTCCAAATCTGATTTGAATGAAATTTTAAAATACTGACCAGTGTAATTTTAGTAACAGTTAATATAAAAATTTAATTCTTTTTTTCTAGTAATTTGCATTGTGCTTGTCACAGAGAGAGATCAGAAGTCATGGAAATACTTAGTATTTGAGTTACATATAACTTACAAGAAAAGCTAACCCTGCAAGCAAGGTTTTTCTGATTCCAAACACCATAACAGAAATTAGTCCAGAAATGAATCTTCACCTCACATAGGGGGCAAAGAGACTGAAGAGTATTTGCAGACTGAAATTCTACTTGGACTTAATCATACACGTTTGTTTTTTTTTTAGTTTGTTCAAAATATGTTGATGCCATTTACTGCTTGTTCTACTTAGAGTTTTAGGATAGTGGGGGATAAATCTTCTTTTCCCTTGTTCTGTAAAGGCTTTGCTGAGGAAAAGCTATCTAGGACTTACACAGAAAACTAATTAATATTTCAACATTGGATTCTTCAAAGGAAAGAACTGCATAAAAAGTACATTATTCATTGCTGATTTTGCCCGCATGATGTCACTTGAGGTTCCCAAAGTAGAAAACATAGAGAAATAAAGAGAATACAGTTAAAGACAAAATAGTACCTCACTAATAACTACCTTTGCATATTTTGCACCTTTAAAGAATACTGATTTATTTTTGTTTTTTGTATTTTATAGAAAATTTGGTACAACTCAACAAACTGGTTTCAAACCAGTTTCTATATATGTGCCTGCTTGTGTGTGTGATTAATATGCTTTCCTGTCAGTGATGGGGTTTTTTTCTGCATGTGTGGTTTTTTCATTATATATTGTTTGTTTCAGTACTTTCTCTTCTATAAACCACATCTTTCACATTTATGATAGAGGAAGCAATATCAAAAAAGCAATTTTTCCAAAGTATAAGCATTTTGATTCATTTCTTTATATAGAGATTATGTTTCCTTTGTGTTTTCAACACCAAGCAGTACATAGCTTGGGTCAAATTATGTTTAGCTTTAAACAAGTATTAATATAAAAATATGCAAAGAAGTACCTGAATGATATGAGAGTAGTTAATTATCCATATTATATTTAAATAGATCTGTTTTATTAGTCCTCTGGCCTTCTTTTAGAAGTAAAACAAATATAACTTTATTCACTGTCTAAATTTGCAAATATGATAGCTTTTATTACTCAATGTCTTTATAAAATGTCTTTAGACATAGCTACTGCATAGGCCTAATTAACCCTCACATTCACAGAAGTTATTGAGGATATTTTCAACTCCTTACTCTTCTATTTGTCTTTTTCCCCAGACATCTTAACTAGTCCAAGTGAAACAAAAAGGGCAAGTAAGTTCTGGTATCACCGAAGAACAGTGCATAAAAAAATCTTATTCTACAGGCTACAGTTAACAAGTTTTAGTGCTATTTTTCCACTTTTAAAAAGTAACAATTGGGGTACGTTTATGTCCTTACTGCTTCTCCCTCAGCCTTAGAATACTACCTTTTAGTAAGCAGGGGTGTTTTTTGCTGATGCAAGTTAGTATTTTCTGTAAAGAAATATCATCCTCTCAGGAGTTCCATGCTTGTTTCTTTACTTTGCAACTTATGGAAGTCACTGTGATAAGATTCAGCATGGAAGGTGGAATTCCAATGAGTGAAGATAAGTTATATATTCTTATATACAGAATTATATACAGAATAGGTTATATATCATTATATACAGAAAATCTTTTGGGGAAAAAATCCATCTTATTTGCCATATTGCAGTAGGCTTAGGTAGTATTCAAGTGAGTAAGTGAGTAAGTAAATCAATAAATAAATATATACATACATGTCTAAAATTAAAATATTTTTCCCCATTCACTACAATGTAAGCATTCAAAACTGCATACTGGAAACATTTGAATATGTAGTCCTTTCAACTGTGCAGGATAAAATGTAAAAGTGTCACTGTATGTAAGCAGCAAAGATCTTTGGGACAGTCTTCTCAAAATGTGCTGAACATCTTCCTAGTGCATTTTTGAGGCTGTACAAAGCTCTAGTCCTAAGTTGTCATTGCCTTAATATTTGACAATATAACATTTTGCAATAGTATTTGTCAGCCTTGTTAGGTAGGTAATCCTACCTATGTAATCCTCCATATATACCAGAAGAATACTAAAGAAAGAGACCTTTCTCAACATACGACTGAAAGTTCATTGCAGACCAAGGAATTGCTTCACAGATGCCAAGATAATTCCCTGTTTTAAGCATTCATCTATTTTGGGTGAGTATTTAGTGAGCCTGAAGACTATTTTATCCAAATTAAATTTAGTTGGGCTTTAGATGCACTCCTTTAGAGAGTGAGGAAATCACTTCTCATTATATTCTCAGACACACTGAAGACATAAGCCCTTCTTACGGACTTTTTATTTCAGAACCTACCGTAATTTATACAGATTTAGTTTTATAGAGCTTTAGTCAGGGCTTTTGGGCTTCAACTGTTTTTTATTTGTATAGACCTAGTAACAGTGCAATGTTATGCAGAGAACAACAGAAAAAAAACAGTAATACAACTATAAAATAATGAAAAACTAACACTGACCTCAGACAAAGATACAATTGGGGTTTAAATCAATACAATTTTGCTCAAATACAGCCTTCAGTTCTCTGTTCAATACTGCTTGGGATGGTTTAACAAGAATGTAATTATGGATAAAGACTCTCTAAATCACCATTTATTATATAAATAATATTCCTTGTACTTGTCATTCTCAGCTTATTAACCATAAAAAGCTTTGAGTGAATCAATATAAAAATCACAGTCAGCTTGCTATACGACCCAATTGTAAGCAATTAATTTATTTTAGGGCATAAGCCATTTCCACTTCCAGCTTCTTTTAGTTTACTGATAACCAGAGATGGTTCTAAAAAATCATCTCCACACCATAGGCAGTTACTGAAAGAGGAAAATAGATGCGTTCATTTCCTCTGGAGTCTTGTTATCTACTGTCCATAGCCTCCATCTGCAAGAAGATTGCTGCATCTTTAACTAGAGGTTGCAGAAATCCATAGGAAAAAGTTAAACTGTAGTTTTGGGATAATGCTGTTGATTTCTGTTGTGTACATGAGGCAAGTGTCTGTCAAGGGACTTCCACAAGAATGGAAGTTTTGGTAAACTTTTACAACAGATTATGTACATAGAGGTACCTCGGTGCTGTTGTGAACTTGCTAGATATATGGTATTTTACTTTCCAAGGCTGCACATTCTGAGTACTTCAGCTGAAGTGCACAATCCCCCCCACTATCCCATTCCTTCTTATAGAAAATATTATGAGTTCTCAAAAAATCAAAAAGAAAAAAAGAAAAAAAAAAACCCACCCATTTATTCTGGGCCAAAGAGAAGAATGGTGTACAAACTTACACACTTACACACTCATAGGAATGTTAGGAATTTGAAGGGAGTCACTTGTTGGTGCAAAGTTATAACCACAAATCTTGCTGATAGTAGATATTCATTCTCCTCAGAACAAATGTTTAGGATTCAAGGTGGACCATGTACTACTAGTAAAGATTTGAAGAAGCTGTGAACAGCTTCTCTAACCTCTGAAGTGTGCTCAGGGAGCAACTAAACCCTGCATCATGAGAAATGGGACAACTTCCAGGCTTTCTAGCACTTATTTGGGCTTTCACAGGAAGTAATATCAGTAGCTTAGCATCTGTCTGTTTATCAATGTCAGGCAGTTTTGTGTGCATCAGATGACAAATGGTATACAGTGTATGAAGCTATGTCCCAGGAATTCTTCAGTCCCTGTCTGCCTTTGGAACCACTTGTGAAGTGACACCCATGTCTCCGAATAAATACATCTGAATATGACCATCCATGCAACCTAGTAAAGCTTCTGACTTAGATATGGAGGACTAGTTTATGACTTGATGCATGGTAATCCATCATTTCTTAAGAAGTCTCTGTTAGGCATTTAGTCTGTTTCCGGCATAAGAATCCATCCAGTGAAATTAATACAAACCTTTAATTTACTTAATTATTTTATTTTTGTCTTAAAATATACAATTAAAAATTCTACCAGTATTGTTTGTGTCTGCAAATGAAATTATCTACAAAGGTGGAAAGAAATGATGGTTGTGAGAATTTCAGCTCATTCCTGGAAACATAAACTGCGAAGAACAGGGAGAAAACAATACTTTACACCTGACAGCTCAGATTATGGTGCCCTACAGACCTTAACTGCCTACTCCAAATCTTCCCACATCTTTTATTAAGGAACAATGGGGCGGTAAATACTCTGAGAGGTTGTCTTGTTTTCCTAAATACTCTATGCAAATAGTTCTGTTTATGGAAAAATAAACCCACAATAATTTAAGCCCTTTTTTATCTTACAAAAGCAAAAGTGCCTTTGAAACTACTAATTTCTTTTTTTTTTTTTAAATCATCAAAATATACAGTAAGATATCAAACAGTATTGATTTGGGGGCAGGCGTCATTTTGATATTTGGTATGGCCTCATATACCTAAATTTTTTCTAAAGTCTTATTTTTAATATTTATTATCAAAACTTCTGAAAAAAACCCCTACTTTAAAGCAGAAAGGCCATCAAATATTTGGAAAACATCTTAGTAAAGTAAGTACTGTTCCACTAAGAGCTCTGCATTACAAAAATATTTCAACACACTTGTGGACTTCTATGAACCCCATTGGACAGCAGAGTAACAGTAGATTCCTTCTCATAGTTGAGGCTGCAGTCATTCATCAAAAAATGATGTAATTCACCCAGGTGATGAGACACAATGTCACAGTGTGACATAAAACTTACCAGTAAATCAATAGAGAAGACCCTCGCATACCATCATTATAGTACTCCTGGTAACTGAGGAATACAATCCATAAATAAAGACAAGAAAATACTCAATTTTTTTAATACTTTGTAAAGACTTTCTAGAATAAACTGCAACAGTCTTAAAGGGATTCTTGTCTATAATAGCTAAGCAAAATAAAGGCGATTTAGTAACATCTATCAAGAGTACTCAAAGGAAGGCATATACTGATAGCAAAAGTATAGGAGATATAAATTATTCTTTATGTTATCACTGAAGGTAAATTATTCCTAAAAAAACAATGACGTTTCCAAATGAGGGCTGTTAAAGGGATTCCTATGATATCAGCTTTTATTACTCTCCTTTGCTGTTTACCTGGACTTTAAATCCTTACTTCCAGTGAACTGACATCTCTATTTAGTTTTTCAGCTCACTGCTTGAAACTTTTTTACTCAGTTTCCAGCCTTTTCTTCATAAATAATGAAAATTAAAATAGGTGACATTCATTAACATAAACCATAAATAACTCCATTTTTAAACATTGCCCTTCAGAACTGTGGATATTTTCCTTCTTATTATTCCTGGGGAGGAAGCATTGCTACATAAAGGACACATCACTGATCTGACTATGAAAAGGAACACTAATCAATCACGAACATACTGCATGACTCTGAGCAAGGTAATTTGCTGCAATGTCAGTGTCCTTTCCTTTGACTACACATCTCATAATTTCATGTAGGAAATAAATTGGTAGGGAAAATTGTCTATTACTGGAAATATGTTCAGTACTGAGAACAACAAGACCCAAGCTTCATTTATGTGGCTGCATATTATAAATAAATGTGTGTATATATGCCTATGTACAGATTCATATGCATTTTCTTTATTTATCCTCCTAATACTCTACAGTGTCTCTCTCTTTTTTATATCTCTTAGATGATATATAAAAATATATATTTTATAATGAGTTAATTTAGCACAAGTAACTGTATATTAAGCCTTGCCCCCAGCTGATCACAGACAGCAGAGGAAAGACTGTATCTGTGCTTTCAGTTTTTATTTTTCACTGCCCTGGTATGGAAAATATAATACAAAATTAACAAAATCAACAATATGCCAAATATAATTAATTCTGCAAAGGCTTCTGAAAGGCTTCTATAACTAATTCTGCAAAAACATCTGAAAGATGGAATCATGGAATGGCTTGGGTTGGAATGTACCTTTAAGGATCATCTAGTTTCAACGCCTGCTATGGGCAGAGACATCTTTCACTAGACCAGGTAGCTCAGAGCCCTATCCAACCTGGAACAGTTCCAGGGATGGGGAATCCACAACTTCTCTGGGCAACCTCTTCCATTCCAGTGCCTCATCACCCTCATAGTAAATAATTTCCTCCTACTACCTAATCTAAACCTACTTTATTTCAGTAGGAATCCATTTCCCCTTGTCCTGACACTACATGACCTACATGTAAACAGTCATTCTCCTTCCTTCTTGCAGGATCCATCAGTTCCGTATCTTCTCTGCAGACATACAAGAAGTGTGGAGGTGTCTTCAACAGTCATGGTCAAGTCAAAATAAATGTTCAAACTCCAAATGTCAAGACAAAATTTGCCCTTTGTGCTAGTAGATAATGGCTTAAAGTGATTTTCTTCTGCCAAACAGGTCCTAATATTTCAAAGGATTAGAGAATGTTGCTAAGGGATCATCGTGTTTGTCCACATGATCACCAACACTGTCATTATTGTCAATTCTTTAATATAAAATACAGTCAATAAATTATTTGGTTTTTGTTTTAAACTCTTTTTTTTCCATTAATTTTCAATTGTCACCTCTATTTTCTATCTCTCAAATAGAAAAATTATTATCATTTGTATTCTAATTCACTGGAAAAAGTGACAAAGTCATCCAAAACTGATATTCTTTACAGTAAACTTCAGTATTTATTGCAGAATTCCTATTGCCTTAGATTTTCATTTTGCAAATGCTCTCTAAACTTATTTCCTAAGAACTGAATTCTAATATAAGAAATTTGTGCATTATTTTCTCTAAATATCTGTATATCTAAGCAATAAAATTTAAGGATACCACTGTAGAATAAAATTTAAAAAATACTCTTTGAAATCTAACACAGTCCAATTAAATCCATTAGAATGAGATTCTTCCTTTCAATGTGATTTTCTTAACTGCTGTGATACAAGCCACTGAAAAAAAATATGGTTTTCAAATTATGGATTTTTCAAAAAAGTGATAACTTAGCTTTCCATATTTATGTCCTCCGAGTGAATGCCATATAAATTATGATTCATTTTCTAGTGAAAAGAAAGCTTTTTTTGACCAGCTGTGCTTTTAGGACCTGAAAGGCAGAATATTTTTCAAGAAAAACACAGAGTACAGTCAGAAATTTCCCGGCAATTTGTGAATGAATAGTTTTAAATTTGCCAAATTCTCCAAGCAGATTTTACAGATTTTTTTTTCCATGTATATATAATACATATAATAGAAGTATGGATAATATATGTGCATGTATATAAATTTTAAAAAATCCAAAAGGTATTTCATTTTGAGGATTGCTTGTTTGATTGGTTTTTTTTTTTGTTTGTTTTGTTTGGTTTTTTTTTTGGTTTTTTTTTTGCGATTATTTTATTATTTCACCTTTTGTCTCCTTAGGAATAGGACCAGGGATTTCTTTCTGATACTTATGTCAAAATATCTCTTAGGTCTTATGTATTATTGTTATAAGATCAGTAAAGAAATCTACATTGATGTGGAAATGGTATTTTTTTCTCAAATTGGCTTATATGAATCTATGTCCAAATTCTGTGTGGCTTCCTGTAGAAACTGCTTTTATAGAAGTAGCAGACAGAATCAGAAGTGTACAGAGCAATATATCTAGATTTGCAACAAAATAAAACCAAATATTTTAAAGGGCAAAGGCAGGATCAAGAGAAAGGCAATCAAATATCTTACCTTATTTCAAAACACATATGTTACCTACATTGTTCAATGAGTCAAATGATTGCAGATCTGTTGCTGACTTACATTAATGAAAAATGGACTGCAGTGCTTCTGAGCTCAGATACATGACATCAATATAAATGGCAATGCAGAGCCAGGATCTGATCAGCAGTGCTCTTACCATGGGCTCACATGGAACTAAATCTCTTAAAATTATAGATGTTCTGCAAATACCATCAGGAATTGGTATTTCTATGGGAAATGATCTCTGGTTTGAATATGTGATACTTGTGAAAGAAGATAAAACTAAAATGTTCAACAGAAAAAAAAAAACAGTTAAAGGTTTGTCCTTTTCTTCTTTTAGCATCCCCAAACTTATGAAGTTTACAACATGAACCAGTGTCACTGCCACAATCAAATGTGAGGACAATACTATTCCTTTGATTTCTCATGAGTCTCTATCATTCACTAAGAACTGAAGGAAGAAGAGAACCTAAATTCTTAGAAGAGAGCAGTAAAATGATATTTCTGTAAACTCAAAAAATTTAATTGTATTGTCCTTTATAAATACATCTATACAGTGGGAGGCTAGAAAACAAGTTGACAAGATATGCACAAAGCATCCTACATAAGTACTCCAAGTTGCATCCCTCAAAGGACTCTAGTCTGCAGTAGGAAACCAGATTGCTGTTGTTATTATTATCTCCACCTTTCAGTTTTTCCAATATTAATTCAACAGTCCAGCATCACTGGTCCAGGCTATATTGAAGAAGGATAAACTAGATAACCCTCTTCTAGGGCACTAAGAGGACTCACCTGAGTATCACATGCACCTTTGTATTGTGCACCCCAGCTCCTTTAATCAGCCCTGTTCTCTGCACATGCAGCTGTTGGTCACTGTAAGATCTGGCCTTCTGTCCTCTGACCTTGGCCAGACTCTCTTTGGCCAAGAGCGTGCTACCAACCACCCTGCTGCTGTGTTGAATGCATTTTTCTTGAGAACTTGAATGTCATGGATATCAAATATCTGCCTCTCTGATGAGATTGATGCAGAATTAATAAGTTTTTCAACATCTGTCTAACTTTTAAGTCAAGGAGCTTTCAAACTCTTGACACAAAGCCATTAGTTTAGAAATAGGATGGATATGACGTTACATGGGAAAAAGAAATTCTTAGAGTAAAAATATTTAATGTTTTCTCTATTTACAAAGACTAAGATAAATGTTAGATCTCCCTTGCACTTCTCTGTATACTTCCTCCTCCATCAGGATGGAGAATATCCCTGGAATCTAGAGCATGAAAATTCAGGAGCTTTGAGTGTCACATCACCACCAGCAGCGGCTTCTCTGCACTATATCAGGCATTCTTTTTCTTCCCTGAAAGTTCTACCTGTGATAACAGATGCCGTGACATGCAGCATTTTCTCTGCTTTTCTCTTCGATGGCATGACTGACATATTTTATAATCCTACTCCACAGAGTAGCAGATGGTGCCTCCCCTTTCTCATCCTTTACAAGACTTGGTATTTCTTTTCTGTCAGTCATTAAGCTAGGATTTTAATTCTTTTTTTCTTTTTTTCTTTTTTTTTGCTGTCTGTACATGCCATGGTATTTCATACGGCAGTAGTTACTTCTCCTGCCAATCTCATGTCTCTTGAGGTCCAGACTTAGCAAAAGTCCTGAACTCTTGATGAAACTTTTATGCCAAATGTAACAAGCCCTGAATGATCACTGAGTAATGCTATTCTTTAGAAGGACTGACTCTCAAAGTGTGTGAAATTTAAAGGCGAAGGTGTGCCATAGCAATTCAGTGCAAAGATTAATCACTCTCCTTGCCACTAACAGCAAAGGTATCAATTAGTAGAAGGCCTGCTAACACTGCAGAGAAACCTCAGAAAATGTGTGAATGGTCATTCACCTTTTCTGCTCCACCTCTACATGAGATGACAGTCACACAGCACATGAAAGCACTAAAATCCTCAGCCATCTAGAACTCAATAGAACAAGTTCATTTAGGTTCAAAATGGTGTTCAAACAGTTCTGCTCAGTGTAATGTTTCTTTCCTGCTCTGTGTGCATGAAAAATGTGATCAAACATCTGTATCTTCTTGTGTGATTCTGTCCTCTATTTTTCAGGGGTATATAGTCTCACTGACTCACACACTCATTATGAATATAATGAAATTTGCCAGGGACCTCTATCAAGAAACAGTACTTACCACATGAGAACTGAGACAGAAATGGATATCTCAGAAAGTAAAAGTAACTAGGAATAGAAAGTCTAATCATTTGTGTTTTAAAATGCCCGTACAGTCTGAATGAGACAAAGCTGAGGAACCTGCACAGAATCTGAAATTTTCTGGACATTGCTGAAAGATTCCAGTGCTGATTATTGAGCCACAGATCTAGGTTACTGCATTTGGCTTTAGCAACAGTAGTTTCTACTCTTCCCATTTGCTATATTTCTTATAGTTGTTTTAGAAAATAGGTGCTTTAAAATTTCTAAATTTAGAAGGAAAAGCATTTTCCTCAAATACACATCAATTTCTTGATGAAGATTGTTCTGCTTGTCATTTTTATCCCTATTATTCTTACATTCTTACATGCCAGTAACCCCCTTGCACCATGAACATGATATTCAAAAATAATATTTCATTACCACAATGAATACCACACTAGCCACTAGTAAAAACATCATTCTAAAGCATAATTCATGCATATCTTATAATTTTGTACTATCTCCCTATTGAAGAGTGCACAATGAAGAGTGTGCATATAATTGCATGAAAGATGGCTGCAACAAAGAATTAGAGTTATGTAGTTTCTGTTAGCTATAATATTCAAAAATTATGTAAACATTAAATTTGCATTAAATAAAATTAATGCATTAAAATATTAAAAATAGAAATTTGAAAGAAGGGTGGTGAGGAAGAAAAAAAAGACAAGCACCATTAAATATGTTCCCCCATTGCTTTTTTTTTTTTAATAAACTAATAGGATAACGAAGAACATAAAAAATATACAAGTAATGGATGCTACATCATTGCTGCTCCAACAGAATGTCTTCAATTTTTCAAGATTTTAAGTTGGCTATAAGAAATTAATGTTATGAAACACTGAACTTCTGCTTGAGGGCTGAGGGCTGATCAGGCAATTGCAAATGAGGCAACCGTTAGTGAGGGGTTCATCTCTCATCTTTGAGGGATATAACTGGAAGGCATTCAAAGATCTGTGCATTGAAGATAGCTGTTAATGCAGAAGGAAATGAGGCTGGATGAAGTGTTTCCATCCAGCCTTTTCTGATGAATAACTGTGGTTTTGGTTAGCTGATTTTCTGTGGAAAGTTTGCCTTTGTTGGAATAGATTTCTCAGCAGAAACCTAGGATCTAACTTGAAGAAAAGCTGGGTTTGTAAAGTTCTCCCCTTCTCTTCTGGCAAAAATTTAGAGTTCTCACAACAAAAAGGAGAAAAGGCATTTAGAGCAGCATTAAACAAATCGGTCTTTCACAAACATCTACTAACATGTAAACACATAATGTTGTTGAAAGTATGTTATCTATCCAAATTATAATAAATGTAAAAAGGAAGAAGTAAAGAAGCAAGAGGAATTCAAAAGCACATTGCTTTTTCAGGTGGTTTTGAAAGAAAAAAATACAATAAAGGATTTTTTCTTTCACATTCAGTAAACAGAAAAGTAGGACTAAGTAAAAAACAGACTTGCTGAATGAACTGCTCTGTCCTGCCTTCAAAGCACATTAATATCCAGCAGATCACAAGAACTGCATAACCTGCATCAAATTTGTGATGACACTTAGATGATGTCAATGTAGGTTCATATTTCCAAGGCAGTTTAATTGTCATTAGGCTGTTTGCCTTAAGAAAAAATTGGTGGGAAGGGGAATTCAAAAGGTTACAAGACAGATTTTGTTTATTTAGCAATTTTTTTTTTTGTTTCTTCTGGCCACATACAGTGTGTGCTGTATTTTATAACTAAGCAATGAAGCACAAGCTGTATGGCAGATATTCTTGAGGGAGTCAGCCTGAAAGAAGTTGCCCAAATAGCACACTTCAGTGAATCTGCACTGTATGTTGCCTTGGAACAGGGAATCAAGAAGAGTATTACGCGTGAGACTAGAAGAAGAAAAGCTGAGACCTGAGCAGTAAATGTCACCAGAATTCATTTGGTGTGTTCAGATTTACCAGCATGAAAACAACATCACTGCTCCCCTGTCAGCAAAAATGATGTTCTGCAAGTATTCATGGCAGGAGTTGGTCACACAGCTAGAGTTTCTCTTGTTACATTCTTGCACAGGAGATTTGCTCTTTCTCACCTTCAATTTGACATTTTACAGGGATTAGGAACATAAGTCATAAAGAAAATTGTATAATGCATTGTTTCCTCCCTGTGCCTGACTGCTGCTAATCTTAAGTCAACAAATGTCAGATTTCAATTCTAGTGAATTACTGCATCACAGACAGCAAAAAAATCAATCTTCCTAGCTTTTATTTTTCTAATTCTTTCATATGCAATGAATGAAGGAAAAAAAAAATTTGCTATACCTGCCTGACACCTGCTTACAATCATAATTTTGAACATCTGAAGCAATTAGAATTGTCAAAATATCCTGGTTACACAAAGGTTTGGTTTTCATGGCAAGTTTATTATCTTTTATGAAGGAAGATGACCCATTGTGACTTCAAGCATTTTCTCTCTATAGAGAAGACAAGATTTCTCTGGAAATTGACCTTATATTACTGAAAGAAATAAAAGAAGTCCTTGAAAATATTTTATTATGCTGGAACTTTTTCATGGATACTAATGTGAACATAAATAAAAACCAATTACTTCAAAGATATATGAATTATTTAGAAATTATTCTAAAAAGAAAATTATAACAAAACCTCAATCCTTTGCAAATTAGGATCTTGTGTTAGAGTTTAATGTTAAGTACTTTTTACCTTCCATGCTTCAAAGATGTAATCCTGTATAATGAAGAAATGTTTAGAGTCAAAATAAACATTATTCAAGTGCATCATTATTCAACAAAATCTGAGCAAAATTTTAAAAGGTTTCTCACTTAACACCACTACTTAATTGTGCTTATAATGTTGCTGTCCTAATTAATGTGGATTAAGTTGTTACTGATTCTTTGTAAAATGGTTTTCTTGAGAATTTTTCCTGCAAACCTTCCCAGATTTTCTGGAGCTAAAGCTCTCTGAAATCTTTGATGGACTTCAAGATCTCTTAACCACACTGACTTTTTTTTTTCTACACCCAGCAATGTAATTACAATGTTAGTATAGGAGGAACAGTTGAAATGTCACAATCAATCCCCAGAAAGTATTTTTAAAACCTTTAAAAAACCATGTGCCTTTTCAAGTGAGTTTGCAAGGAGATAAATGAGTGTTGAATATCTCTCAAAGCAAAACAAAACAAAAAAGGAACTAGTGTTGGAAGAACAGAGTAAACTTTAGGCACAGACAAAGTGGGTGGCTGCTTCAGACAACAGATGAGAAAACAAACACAGCCAGGGTACAAACATCATCTATACTGGCAGCAAACTTTAGCCATAAACAGGTTTGCTGCTGTCACTGCTGAGGCTGAGGTAGGGTTTGGGCTGTGATCCAGGGCACCTACTTCCAACCCCTCTCAAGCCAGCAGACTCAGCTGAGACATCATCGTTATCCCCTTCTCTCTTTTGCAGGGCAGCAGAAGCACCAAAACCTTCATTCTCCAATTTTGTCCTTGTTTTGTAGGCAGCTCTGCCATTTCTCTCCCCTTCCTATAACAAGAAAAACCCAGGTCCAGACTAGCTTCCACTTCTCACTCTCAGGCTTGAAAAATTATGTCCTCACAATACACTTTGGAGAAGCCTTGAGTCAGGGGGTCAAGGTGTTTATACTGGAGCCACTTCAGACTGATTCTGAAACTGTGCTTTCTCTGGGTAAGCATATTAGAACTTTTCACACTAACACCTAGTAGAATCTATCACCAAAAAAAAAACCTCAAAAATACTCCAGCACAATATTTGTTGATTAGCTAGGCATGAAATAAAGGTAAGGAGGTTAGCCAGAAATTTTAGGCTATAGAATTTCAGTGGATTTTTAGGTTCACACTTGGTTAGCCAACGTGACTTGCATATTAAGCCAGAACCAAGTACAACAATTCCAGAGCTTAGTCCAAATGTTTAGAAGACCATGTAATAGTTTCATACAGCAGATCAATATCTGCTTTCACTTTTGAAACAAATTTCACTAGTTCTCACTGAATAATGAGACTTGGAAGTCCTTTTCACCCTCTGATCCAAAGCCCATGGAAGCCTGAATAAATTCAAACTCCTGTTGAATGCTGCGACCTCTGGATTCGATCTTAAATGATGAAAGATAATAAAGTTGATCTATAGAGCAATAATCAGAGTTTCTCTGAAGAAGAATTTACATTCACATTAAAATACTTTTTCCAGGTCAGGATGATGGACTACACAAGAAAAACACATCTGTGTTTGACTGAAAGCATTTGCCTGCAGCTGCTGTATTTCTTACTTACTTGTAGTAAAAGATTTTCCATTATAAAAAATATGGAGGTGACATTCAAAATCTGACAGAAACATGAGGCTATGAAAACATTTTATCTTATAATGCATAATATTAAAATAATTCTAAGAAATTCTCTACAAAAAAACTAAAACATTTCATTCTGAAATGTTCTAATAGTTTAATTTTGACTTTTTCAGAATCTCCTTTCCTAATGTGTTGAAAGTTATGAAACTGACATGTTTCTAAAGGTATTTTCCTTTCTAAACAGACAAAGAATAGTGAGCTTTTCTACCTTACACTATGTATGACACAGCAGTTCTGCTAACAGTCCTATTTTTTGTTACTGTTACTCTTTTACCTAAATCATTACTGTGAAAATGAAAGAATTACCAGCTGAAGTGATACACCTTATGCCATCATAAGCTCCTTTCTTGCTTAATAATATATTTATCTGCAAGTTCTTCCTTACACTAGATATGAACCAGCTTTCAATGGCAAACATTCTGAAGCAATAGACAGAGGTCATAATCTTTTTTTCTCTTGTTTGTAGTATTTGCTTACATAGAACCATAGAACCATTAAGGTTGGAAAAGACCTCCAAGTTCATGAAAAGGCAAACTCTGAGACTCTGAATCTCCTTGATGAACAAAAGCTGCATTACTGATAAAGCAGTATACTGTATTGATGCTAAAATATTTCTAATACTTTTTGTCTAAGAAGTAACTTGCTGATACTGAAATAAAACTNTTTTTTTTTTTTTTTTTATAACTACTCCTCATTAATTGATGGAGGCATATCAAACACCAGAGCAACAATGTAAGAATGCTGGACTTGAATCCACAGGTGGTGATTACTGTTCTTTTGACCTGCATATATTTTTTTTTAAATAACGATAATATTTTGTTGTTTACATTTTACCTGCAGGGGTAGGTGTGTGTGTGAAGGGATTCATAGAGTTGCTTTGTTTTGTTTTAAAATGAGTGAGAAAATAATACTGAAATTCTATTGGATGAGAGAGGGACAATTTGTAGAGGCTAATACTGAAGTGATAGAAATATATCTAGTTCAATCATCAAAGCAAGTTTATTGTAGCAATATGGCTGTTATCATGCTCGTTCAAACAATTAGACAGCAAAATGCAAGCACTTGTCATAATGATTTAGTCTTCTGTATGAGATGCTGACCTAGAAAGCAGAGAAAAACTGATAAAAACATTCAGTTTACACTTTTTTTCTCCAGTAAGAGTTTTGCTTTCAGTCTTAATTTGCTCAAATAGTATTAAAAGTTAAACCACTGTAAGAACTCTTGTTTTTAAGGTTCTGTGTCTGCATGCACAAATGTCTTGCATTATTTAATGAACATGTAGAACCTCAGTAGCCATGAACATGAAATGTAGCAATACAGAATCTCAGGAAGGGAAGAGGCTGGGATCACTGCCAGCCATCCATCTAAAGTGCAGCACACACGTTGAGAGCAAAGGCAGTCAAGTGCCCATCTGCTTGCTTCAGAAGTATTTTTCTTGCAGAGTGGATGAGAACACTTTAGTTAAGCTCAGTAATGAACTGATTAGGCTGGTTGTGAAGCCAATAGAAATGAGCAGCCTGGCAATTAACAGTCAACTCACATGCGAGAGCAAACCCACATTGTCACAAAAAAGATAACTTGTTCTGTGTTTAAGGAGTGATTTGAAGAATAGTATTGTTTCTCGAGGGTTCCTGTACTAGCATAGCAAATGCACAGCAAAATAAAACCACCAAAGACAAAATAAAGCAAGACAAAAAGAAACATATCTCCTCTCATCCCTTAAATAATAGACTAAGTACTCCACTGCTGTTCCATGGGAGGGTTGGCAGACAGCATTAGTACAAGGCCAACATAACTTCCACTGAGATAAATAATTAGTGCTAAAAATTTTGCCTCATGAATTAACACAACAAAAGAAGAGAAAAAAATCTGCTCTCACACTTTCCTCTTAAAGCCATAGGAGATAATCAGAGCAACTATGATAACATTGGGAACTTTTCAGAATGAGAGATGGTGCTGGAGCTGGCTCCATAAAGTGTAATGGATTTCTATCACTTTGCCTTTAGGTAGGAGACAAAAGCCTTAAATGACCACACATCTCAAAATCAGATATTTTCATTCCACCTCAGTGGCCTGGCATACATGTGTCTGTGTGAGCCAGCCCTTCATGTTCCATGAGGGAGGGTGGCCCCAACCCTTCTTTCAGAGATCTCAGTCAGATGTGCTCAGTGTTCCACCTGAATGTCTGGCACAAACACCCCTGGATAACACTTTGTTGGGTGCTTAAATTGCTAAAAATTAAGTAAGTCACATTTCATTAAACTGTGCACTGTGAAACATCTGATACACTTTGATCTGTGTTAACACCAGCTATTGCACAGATCAGATAGAATGAGCATGCTGAAACATATTGACAAAAAAAAAAAGCATTATAAAAAGGCAAACCATTTTAATGGATGGTGAATTAAAAAATTAATCAATAGTAACAGCTTCCTATTAAACACATAATTCTAAATATATCGATGCTGGGGGGATACTATTTTCCACCTATTGATCAGGTATTCTACTGTATCTTTTTATAGCTCTTTCTTTTTTTTTTTTTCCTGTGAACTACATGCAAAAAAAGAAACCATATAAATGAAAAATTTCCCACAAAACTAACATTAATATGGCTGTTGAAAAATCAAGAACAACAGCCTTCTGACATACTGGGCTGACCACTGCTCAACTGGCAATTTTCAGCAGCAGTTCCTGTTTTACTGCAAAGTTAACACCATGTTTCTTTATTCTCTCAAATAAACAGAGTTGTCAGCCAGCAATATCAAAGAAAAATCTCTCACACCGGCTCCCTAAAAAACCCACAGCCTCCCTACTGGTAAAAAACTCTCTAGCAATCAGTGCTCAGGACTGCATAAAAGATTGAAAAATGACTAAAGACAGGGATATGGGACTTTAACTTTTATATCTTTCCTTTAAGAAGAGAAAGGAACACTTCAAGCATTACAAGTAAACCCTAAATTTCCCTGGCCCCCATGTTTCTGAAGGGATTTGAGCAGAATTTTGTCACCTTATGCTGTGAACAGAATCACTCTTAGCCTGAAAATGTGAATTAGAAACTGCAGCTGCACACTGAATAGAAACCAAAGAAACCACCTCAATTTTCTTGAAAACTGTCTGCTTTTCAGAGAGTCTATGTAATGAAGCAACATATCAGGCTGGGGATTTCAAGGGTTCACACAAGTCCCTGTGAAGTTCTAAGACTTGATTTTTAAAATGAGTTCCCCATCTCAACATTTCCCATCACCTATTACGTGTCTAAATGGACAATAAGCAAGAATTGGCTTCTGGCAGCTCCTTACTCATTTTGCTGACTCAAGTGGATCTTGTTTGAAAGTGCTAATCTTTCCTCAGGCACTGTCCAGAAAGCCTAAAATCTCTGTGCCTTCTTTATAACCTTAAAATTTTGTAGGAACTTGCTTTCCCTGAAAAATGTTTCTCTACTATTCATATGCTGTTGCAATGCTGAAGTGTAAGGAGCTATTGATATGACTGTTTTCAGCTTCTCACTTTGACACAAACATTATGCCAGAGCTTGGGAAGACACAGCATCTTTTAATCCTATCATTCATACTTCTAAATATTTTAAGTAGGATGAAAGATTGTTTAGATGTTTGTTTGATTTAATGTGCTCGTACAAAATGGAGTACAGTAGTGTCACCCTGAGTTGAGATGGGAGCTTTCTGACACAAAAATTAATATCCATTCTAATACACATTAGAGTCTTTCCAGCACATATATAAAGTCAGATATGCAGAAGTGAATGGCACCTGCTGTGCATTTATGGAAACCAAAGGTTTGCCTCTCAGTAACTGGAAGCTTAAAATTGCTTAAAAATGTGGTTTCTATCCTGCACATGGCATATGCACACACTGCACATGGAAAAATGCATGCAGATACTAGACCATGAAAAGTTTAATGTGATTAAATAAACCAATAAAGGATTCATTTCATTCCTTTGGGCAGTGAGTTAACTGGGAAATTTTAATGCAATTTTGGATTTTATTGAAGTCTTTCTTAATAAAGGTTATGAAGCATATTGCATTCCTGTATACACTACTGCTAACTGCTGCCAGCCATCATCGATTCAGTTGTAACTCAAATTAACAACAGAATAATAAATGGGAAAAAAAAAAAAAAAAGGCAAAGTGACACTAGTCAACACTGACCAGAAGAGAGTTATATAAATTTTCAAGCATTACCACAATAAGGATTTGCAGATGTTCTTTAAAGAATTTTAGGAACCCACTCTCATCTTATGCTGATTTTTGTTTTCTTGCTTTGACAACTTCTGCAGATCGGCAACAGAAGTATCAAATCTAATATTGCATCGGAAATTACTGTGAAGCTTACAGTCTTAAAATAATATGCCTTCGTATTCATATGTTCTATCATTGTCTATATATCATTAAACTAGAAATTGAAGTGGTCTTTGACTCATGAATTGTTCTTTATTCAATTATTACCTTAAGCAACAAGGAAAATTGAACCTGAGAAAAAAGGAAGTAAAACTGACATAATGCATATTTTTATTAAAAAGATTTTTTAGCCAGTACTTGATGTTAGGAGGATGGGAAAGTATAACCTTATTTATAACTCTCAGCTTCTTTGTAACTGATCATTCATAAACAGATTCTTTGATATATTACAATGATTTTTTACATGCTCTGATTCTAAGCTTTTGATAATTTTCCTACTAAGCTTTTGCATTAATTTCCCATTTCAACATTTTATTTCTGTCTTGGGCCATAAAAACATAATTGTTATCACTGAAATTGTAGCTCTTCTGTTCCCAAGAGGCCAATTCATTTTACAAAGCATGTACCCTGTACAGCTTATTGGCCTTCATTTTCCATCATCAAATGTTAACACTACTTGAAGGAAACTTTAAGTTAGGAAAATATCAATGAATAATGAAGATAGCTTCTATAATATGGATTTTCTGCCCAGCATTAAAAAAATGGAGCTTTTATTGGAACCCATTTCCCTGAGTTGAGCTATTTGATCTACAGGCTATTAAAAAAGTAGATTATGTTTTCCATGGCACTGTAGGTATTAGAGAGTTAATTTTCACTCCAAACAATAAGAGGAGATGAAGTAGACAGTAGCTAATATGAATTGCTTCCCAGCCAGCAACTAGCCCAATTTCCTATACATCCTCAATATTTCTACACCCTGATCCATTACAAAAAGTAGCAAAGAAAACAGTTTATAAATAATAGTCCTTTGAAAGCATACATAGATTCAAAATAAGTTGCTGGAAACATACAAGTAAGATACATTCCATTTGACTTTAGGGGGAAAATGGGTAAGATACATTCTTTGGATCTTCTTATCAATAGATTAAAATATTTAACATTAAAAAGATTTAATCATTTTACTTTTGCAGTTGGTGTAAATCTGCATAACACTTTGGCTCCAAAGTTCCTAGAAGCATTGGGATGTGAGGAGATGTATGTGTTTGTGGAAGTGCTATGTGAGATTTACTGATACAGAGAAAGAATAGGAGCTTTTCTCAAGACATTTCAGAATCTCAAATGTGGGTAAAGGATCTCATCTTCATGACGCACAATGATCACCATATGTCTTAAAAATAGTCACCATGAATCATATCAAGAAGAAGAATGTATAGAAACAAGCGAAAATGACTGTAGAGGAAAAAAAAAGCAAAAAAAAGAAGAAATGGCAATTGTTAACTGAGGCTTACCACGGTGTACAAATTTTCAAGTGACTTTAAATCTTCTGACAAATAGCACAAAGGGAAACCTGTAAAATGGATGATCTGAATTTTAAGGTGGACTTGATTGACTAGTACAGGGTTTAAGAATGACTTGCACCTCAGGATAAATTTGGACAAACTAAAGCTTAGTTAATGTTCTGTGAATATCAGTGATATATGATGTGTTTTTCTGTTTGTTAGAAACGAAATAATCAATGTCTTAGCAAATGCGACTTTCAAGGCTCATGCTTCAGTTAGATAGAAATTAAATGTGGGAAATATCAAAAATGTGATATAGCAAAGGTCTCAAAAAATTTTGAAGAACAACCAAAACACTGCAACAAAGATGAAATCAATAAGTATTCTGCCCATCTAGTGCAGTTTCTGCAGCAGTTACAGGCAGTAACAGTTTCAGCAAAAGATGCAGCACTATATATTAGTATTTACAGAATAGTTTTTCCTTGAGTAATATTTCTTCCTATTTTTCCAATGCTACAGGTTAGTTTATGACCATGGGGATTTTCTTTAAACTCTGGACTCTCCCTCTTTCTTTAATGCTGTATGCGCTTATGTTTGTATAGATAGATAGGAAAGGAGATAGAGAAATCCAGCTAAATATTTTAAAAAGTCATATTTCAGTTTGTTCCACATGTAGATCCATTCCACATTCCCCAGTTAATGATTTCACAGGATATTTCCATAACAGCACTTATCATAGTTTTCAGAATTAATCCACTTATTTCTATCCATTGAGATCAACAACTATTACTATACATAACTCACTACATTTTTCCAGCATAAAATTGGCATTTGTATCTAGATACAAGAGGCATTTACTTGTCTAACCTACTTTTTTATCCGAAATAGAAAGCCTGTACAAAATCTTGGCTTGTGTTGAAAGGTCACAAGTCAAGTGAAATCCTTTAGGTCTATTAAAACAGTGGCATAAATTGAACAATTCCACTTTGCCCTGATGTACATTTTTCTGTCTTTAAAGCTCTTTTTTGGCCTTTTTTTCCCTTCTTCTATGTTCTTCACTAGGGAATAAAAGCATCCTGTAAACTTTTCTATCAGTTATTTTCTTCATGCCATCTCCTATTAAACCATTAGTTACCCTTTGAGAGCATAAATAGTTTTCTGACTTTTCTTGCCAACCTTGCAACACTCAGTTTACAAATTCTTACTATGACAGCTTTCCTTCCCTTTTAAATGTCGATAGCCTGCCTGATGGGCTTCCTTGGGGAGCTTTTTGTTTCTTATAAAAAATATGATAAGAAATTATAAAATGTAAATCCTTCATAAAGCAAGATTAATGCACACAGTGAAGCCCAGGAAGACTAAACACACTGCAAATACTGTTCCCATTACAAAAGCAGTCGGGAATGAAAACTTCAGCAATTATAATCCCAACTCAATTAAATACAGCAGATAAGCAAACACTTATTTTTCTCCTTAAGAACATATACAAAAGCTTTCCCAGCGGTGTTCTTTGCCTCCTATCCAAGTCATCCTGATGTTGCACATAGAACCAGACAGATCCAAACTCCTCTGCTAGCAGAATTCATATTCCTAGGAAGAAAGCAGATAAAAATCATTTAACACTAGGTCTTTGGTCAAGTCAAGAGTCATGACCCTCCAACACTTGATATTTGATGCCTTTCACACAAATATATCACAGGGTGGTGGTAGCCATTCAGTCACTCTTCTGCTTGTAAATGGGAGAAGAGATATAGTTAAAGCAAAAAATATTGCCAGGTGAGAAACACTGATTTAGTTATTCAGTTATTCAAATCACACTGCTGGGGTGGTTCTCTGTATATAATGTGTGCTGTTTACACAGACTTTGCTTAAAGAGCTTCAGTTCAGAAATTAAGAATGCTACCTTAATAATCTGTGTTTTCTTTAATTACTTAGGACCATATTTTCCAGAAGGGCTTTTAACAGCAACTCCAAAATTTAACTCTATCTTTCCAATATTAGTAAGTTAGGAAGTGATCATGCACTTGCGTATACAAGTATTGTTAAATGCATTTTTCAAGAGGATTATTTCTGCAGTTAATTTTTGTTAAATCTTGGTTCTAACCACCAATCAGTCCATGAAGGAGTGATGCACTAGTTGTTGTTCAGATCAGAACTCTGAAATCACCAGATAAAAGGGGCATACTTGAGTCCTGCAAGCAATCATTGGCTTATTTTAAGCAAGAAAATGTTAATTTCTATGCTTCTTTGACACTAGATAAATTTTTTAAAATATAGTAATTTGGCCCTGAGCAAGATATTACATTTCTGGTTTTTTTTTCCTACCCAATTTAGGATGTCAGCCATTTCAGAACTAAAAGTAATGCATGAAACTTCTTAAGAATTTTAATTTTCTGAAATTAATACGATAGGGACAGTCATAAAATGAAGCATAGGGCAATACAGAAGACTGAAGAAAGCAGTTCTCAATGGTAAGATTGTTATTAACATTTCACAAACATGAGCATAAAGGAAAAAAACAATAATATACATTTTTTCCCTAATGTTGCATTTCAGATGACTAAACAAATTACTGTAATTGAACATTAGTAGGCCACCTCAAATTGTTACTGTACCATCTAGCATTGCCAATGAAAATTAGCTAGTGACCTTAGCTTAAATTTTTAAGATCTTATCATTAAAGTATAACAAGAATAACCTGGGGAAAAAAACCAGTTCTTTTATAAACAAGATGCTGGGAATTACAGAGATCACAGTCTGTAAGACACATCCAGGAGAACCCACCATGCTCTTTACACTTACTTCAGTGTGGATGACACTGGATCCCACAATGCACCAAACACTGTCTCCCTGCTGTTCTTTGGTTTTCTCCCTGGGACAATAAATTGCTACAGAGAACAGCAGGGGAGGCAAAAGGTCACTGGATGGTGGAGGGACCTCTAAAAAAAAAAATTGGAGAATACAACACTCTGAGAAGATGTCCCACTGATCATGAAGGAAAGGTCAGACAGGATGCTGCCTTTGCCTTTGCTGGCAGTCTCACTTTTTCTTTAACTCTCAGCACCCTCCCCTCCTTCTATAAGATTTTCAACTATGACAGAACTCTCTCTCTCCATCTTTTTCTTCCAAGCTCATTACTTCAAAATAAATTCCAATGCTTCAATCACCTCTGGAGACATGAGCTGTTCCTTCAATATCCTGAAGAGACAAAACCATACATTCCTACTCTCAATTAAACACAGGGGAAATTGCTTGGGAAATGGCTTTTTATTGCTGTTTTGCACTCTGAAAATAGACTTTCTAATATATTTTGAAAGAGATACTTATGGTAATGAATTTTATCCTGGACTTTCATGCTGGAAGGTGCATATTGAGAATATATATGTACACCACTTTCTGATATACGCATACATCCTCCATTCACTGCAATTTCACAGTAGAAATCTGGCATCTTTAACTCCCAACCTGAGTGGGGGAACAAGCTGTCCAGTGTCAGACACAAAGCAGAGAAACATTTATGGAATGTTCTAAGAGACTGCTACACAAGTAATACCCTTTCCTACCTCTTTCTTCTAATCCCATATTTGATTCTGGATTTTTCAGTCTTTTCCTTATGCCCTGACTGAAGCCTTCCCCAATCCTGCTAGCAGCAGCTAAGAAGTTCTGTCTTCTATAATTAGCAATTTCTTTGCTGCTTCATCCCTTACATTGAAGAAGTTAGGGTCCTCTTTATCACTGTGTGCAATTTGAAAAATGATGTGTAGAGACTTGAAACAGTCCATCATGCCCTGTTGAGCCGGAACTCGGCTCTATCTTCACACACGCAGTTAAGCAGCAGACGTGATTTGTCACCGTGGTCAAAACCATTGGTACAGCAACAGTAAATGCAGTGTGTTTGCTATGTTNTATGGGGTGAGAATGCTTGTGTGATGATCTGTCAGAGCATAAACCCTATCCACTACACCACTTTGACAGCCATGGCACAGATGGATCCTTCAGCTTTTTTGAATCCAGTGGGCTCTTTGAAGGCTGAAGGTTGCCAAATGCATATAGACTGCTGTAATCATGTGGATGGATGATTTGCAAATTTGGCAACCATGCATCTTTGTGATCTAGAAAG
>WBNO01022710.1:74023-104368 GCA_013400575.1 Peucedramus taeniatus | reverse complement strand
TGTCTTTCAAACCAAGACAGAGGGTCTAGATAACAATGTGGCATTGAGGAAGAGGGGACACACAGGTATGGGCAGGTTTAGGGAGGGAGGGAGGGAGAGGGAAGGTGAGGGCAGACATGCGTGGGCAGGCGGGAGCGGCTGTGCCGCTGTCCGCGGTGCTGAGCGCGCCCCGCCGAGGCTTCCTCTGTCGTCTTTTTTCCTCGTCTTAAAAAGATGGGCTGCTCTGTAATCTTCCTGTCTGTAACATCTCTGTGTCATTTCGCAAATAGTGTCGCCCACTGAAACCCAGGGATTTTCACCGTGGCAGTTAACTCTGAATATCTCCACCTAGAGCCACGTTTCCTATTTCCTCACAGAAAGCTGCTATTATGGAAATAACTGTCTGCTAAGCTGAGCACAGTGGGGAGTTCTCAGGAAGATGATTCTTCTCAACATGCCTGTGAAATTCTGCTTAAAATGGCTACACTAAAGCAAGGAACAACTCCTCTCATACCATCCCAGCACATCAACTGACAGAATTGCAAAACCTGAATCCTTAAAATCCTGACTGAATTGATGTAGCTGAGCTTTTGTACGCTCTTGATTACAATACTTGATTGCCTAGAACTGCTCACAGTACCTAAAAATATCTGATATACTCAAACTATCAGCAACACATCCAGCATATAATACTGAGAGCCACCCACTGGCTTGAAATATTTTTTTCACCATGTGCCTGACTTGCTACAGGAGCCAGAAAGCAGGAGAGAGACAGTCAGGAGCGACATTGAAAGGAAGAGTCTCTCTCATTACTTAATTAACTTATTGAATTTGCTTATAGTTCAAAGTTTTGGAGTACTAAAAACTCTTTGTGAGGTATGATTGTTTAAATGGGTGCAATCTCTCTGAATGTGTTGAAGTGCTGCTTTGAGTGCAGCAGTTCCTAGGAAAGCTGATAGCAAAAGACAGTGCTATAGGTTTTTTAACAAACTTCTGTCATGGTGCTCCATGTGCGACTCAGCTGTACCATTCTATAGGTGAGTAGCGTTTAGAGATTTAAACATTTTAGAATAAGATAGATTTATTTTTCACCTGAATGTGTCTTTGGATTTCTTCTGACTGTATGTATGGCACTCAAGCTCAGTCTCAACACCCAGCATCACCTTGATTTCTTAGGCCAACTGAGCATCCAAGGAAGGAGTATGTGAAAGGAGAAGATCCTAGATCTCTAAACACATGCTTTCTGATGCTGTAACTTCTGTCAGTCATCCCTTTTGGCATCTTTCTGAATAGCCATTTTAGTAGTCTAGGGCACTTTTCCCTTCTGTTCCTACGTTTATCTTGCATTGGGTCCTGTTTCAGTTTAATTCAGGGAATGACAGAATGCCTTTATTCAGCATGCCAAAGCCTTGGCTGTAAGAGTCACAATGTTTATTTGCAGCCTTTGATATATAATAGCTTTATTTCTGTATGTGTTGTTCCTTGCACTTGCAGGAAGGAGGTGATGTTTCATCTACAACAATCTTACTTTCAGCATAAGGACTTGTCCTCAGGACTATTGTTAGCATGGGAAGTTTTTGTGTTATATATTAGATTTCATGTGATTCTAGAAATCTTGGCTTCATTTTTCCCACATGTTCAAGTAATGGCTGTACAAAGGAGGCTACTCATCTTGCCAGTGTCAAGCAAGAACTCATTTCAGCAATTGATGTGCCATCACCCAGTTTTTCCCTGCAGGACTCTGTTCTGCATCGGGAGAGTCAACCACAGAGGAAAAGCTCCAAGAGTGGAGTACAACCATTTATAAACCTGTGACAAAATGAAAAACGTGTTTCCCATTAAAAGTTGTGCCCGAGGATGCCTTATGTATAACTTTTCATCCTGTGATCTTCAAGAATGATGTACATGTGACTTTCTGGCTTTTTTTTTTTTTTTTTTTTTTTTTTTTTTTTTTTTTTTTTTTTTTTTTTTTTATATTTTTATATCATGATCCTGTTAGGAAGATCAGGTCAGGCAGATCTCAGCTAGCTATCAAGATGATTTTCATTCTGTATGTCACCAATTTGTCAATTTTTCAGTCCCAAATGGCTAAATTTTTTATTAGGTTTGGTTGCATGAGGTGATAGGCACAGTTTTATTTTCCCTCTTCTTTGCAGTATTCAAAACCTTGTTGGTGGTGGTTGCAGGAAGATACCTGATACCTTCAGACACCACAAAGTTTAAATGAAGCAAGATATTATTGTCTGGCAAGCATATTCTGTCAAGTGGAAGAGAGCTTTGTTAAAGCAGAGCAGTATGTGTTACGTCTCTGTTATGAAATACCAGTTTTCTGAGCTGATTATTCATGTGGGGATTTTAGAGAGACACAATGGTCTCAACATATCACTCCTTTTCCAGAGATATTCACCACCTAATTTCACTGGTCTCTGGTGTGCCTAGACTGCAGGGAAACATCTTATGTGCTTTTTGTTCCCTGCAAAGCAGGAAATTGCCAGTTGTGCATTATCAAAGGAATGAGAGTTTAATGGAGAGCTCTCTATGTGCTTCACTGTGATACAGTTATGCAGTAAATTTGCCAATGGCTTCTCCTGCCCAACAGAATCCACACCCAAAGGCTGTGTAGCAAATGTTCTATTTTTAGAGAACATGTTTAGGTAACGTCTCTGTGATCTTCAGAGCCAACAGATTAGCTGTGGCAGTGTGTTCATCCTAATGCGCAAGGGCAAGACCTTCCTAATGTAGTTGGCCCTTCTTGGAGCAGAACATTGGCCTAGATGACATGCAGACCTCCCTTTCAGCCTTAAATTATTCCAGGATTCCAATAAAGCTGCCTGAGCATGTAGCCAGGATCAAAGGTGCTTTGTACAAGCAGTGCTGGAGCCATTGCTGCTGCAGCTGCCCTTGGGCAGAAGTTTGTCTCCAAGTGCTGCCTTCCTTTCTTCTGAGGAGCATGGAGGCACTCAAGAGAGACAGTTTTGAGGACTGTGGTGTGGTGTGCAGGGATTGTGCAGTCTGAACACTCCAGCACACTGCAGTCCTGACATGCCTCTGCCTCCCTGCATCCCATGCTTGGCTCACTTCTTGCTCCCATGGATGTGGCTGGATGGCTGCTTTTTGGCAGGACTTACTCTGGAGAAGAATCCATGCATCCAACCAGAGCCCCATTGGGCACCCTTGGTGTTTTGTGAAAGGCTCAGGTATCTGCAGGTATGGAAAGCTAATGCCACCTCTCACCCCACCCAGTGTTCCACTGCTCTTCTTCATGAGTGGGTTTTTCCCTTGGCTCCTCACAAGGTTGCTGGTTGCACAAGCCAGCAACAATTAAATCAGGGGTTAGTCCTGCATCTGTACTGGGATGCAGGTTTCACATACCCCTTTCAACTGTTTTCAAACAAGATAAATCACACAAGACTTTAACCTTTATTTTCTACAAATTGTCTTTTTCAGTGCTGTGTGCCATGAAACATCCCTATAAACAGGCAGGAGCGGAAAGAACCAGAGTTGCTTTGAGTTATACGAAAGCCAATTTTGAGCCCAAATAGTGACATTTATAGAGGCAGGTGGCTTCTTGAATAGTATGCTCAACTGCAAACCGTGATTCTAAATGTCAGTCTGGGAATGCCATAAATCCTATCTAAAATGTGCTCAGGTTGTTTTACATTTCAACATGTTAGCCCAAAACTCCTCAGAAAAGAAAAGAATAAGCAGCGTGGGTGGCATAATTGTTACTTTTTAAGATCCCAAACATATGCTTTTAGCAATCAGGACCTCATAAATTTTCCCTCAATGCTTGTCAGTGTTGCTTAGGTTTCCAGCTAGGGGCTTTGAACTCTGCTGGCCCTCCTCCAGAGCTATCATCTTGCTTGCACTGATGTCTGCAGTTTTGGGGGTCTAGTGAAAACACTCCTGAGGAAAAAAAACACAGCCTTTACTGGTGAAAGACAGAACTTGACAGGTAGGACTGAGACTTGTTCCCATTTTAAATGGGCCTTCCTTTACTCATCACCCTCTGCTTTCTGCTCCCACCCCTGCCTCAGGCTGGGGCTGCGCTACAGTTTGGTCCTTCTACATTTAGCCTTTGGCAGCCTGTGCTGCTCCTGTACTCCTTTTCTCTACAAGTTTCCACCAGGCTGGGGTTTGTAAATGCTGCTTAGCCCCCCCCAAGAGGACCTATGTGAGCAGTGTCACCAGATTTCAAGGTTGTTTGCTTCAGTGGCCCATTGTGACCTGCAGATAAGCCTCTGTGAAGCCTGCTGGAGACAGGCTGCTGCAGAGCTTGTAGGAGTTCTCAGGGAAAAAAGGTTTGAATTTGTTTTGATTTCATATTAATTCTTTGTGGTTTTTATCACACTGTAAAATTTTGGGGGATGGGGGTGTGGGCTTGGGGTTGTGTTTTTTGGAGTGTTTTATTTTTTTAACCTCCCATGTATTGCCCTCTATTCAAAGCCTTTTGACTGGCGTCTCCTGTGGGCTGAGCTCTGATGGCTTCTCAGCAGTGCCTCTAGAGGTATCTTTTACTTATTTGGGGTGTGTCTGACAACAGAGGAGAGGGGGCAGGAGTGGGACAGGGAGTTGTTTGCAGAACCCTAAACACATTCCTTCTGAAATCTTTTTTCCTCCTTCTGCTGAAATCAGATTTCAGCTTGGTAAGTCCAACACTGTAGCAGACCCACCACAGGGATTTATGTCATCTTTGTAGAGGAAGAAAAATTGCAGGAAGAATGATGTAGTGCTGCAGCTTTTCAGTGTGGTAAATTTAAGGTACTCAATTTACACCATTATAACTCTTCAAAATTATCAAGGGAAAACACCTCTGAAGCTCAAACTCTGCTTACTTCTTAAGTGCTCAGAATTAACCTTTTGTGAAATCTTCATGTTAAACTTAGCTGCAATTTGGCAAAAGTTTAGGGAGGAGAGAATGAAATGGTCTGGAAAGATGATCATGATTTAAGAAGCTGTTCTCAAACAAAACAGCCTCATTCTTTTATTTCTATTTATCTAGCCTGTCTTCCAGAGAGCACTTTTTGGCTATCAAATCACATTTATTTAGATCTCTCTTTTGTGTCACCAAGACATTGTCAGCCAGTTCCTGGCTTTTAACTGCTTGATTCTGCAACTTTAATATTTTTTTAAACATTGGTTTATGTATAAATTCATACACTTTGTTTTAGGCGCAAACTGAAAAAAACAGCTTTCCCAGCATATGGAACCATATGTACCCTCACAGGGGCCAGCAAAATGGCTGAGCAATTCAGACTATCTAGCAGAGACCTCCACTTGAGTTTAGAGTGTGCAGCCAGAGCCCTGAAAAGTTGTTTTCTCTGGCAGGGTGGCCTGCAGCCCACATCTGTCATTGGCTGTAGTGAGTGGTCAGCAACTCATCTGCAAGAGATGTGTTAAACATCAAATTAAAAGTAAGTTAAAGATGGAATATCCTCCTTGAAAAATAGAGGGTGTGCTGTGAGTTTGCTGTGAACCACTGGGCTGCAAGGTTTGGGAACTGCTGGTTTTTGTGGCCAACTGAAGGTGGGTCACCTTCTTTGCTTGGGATTTCTTCACATCAGTTCTCCAGAGCTCTTCCGGAAAACATGAGCTTTGATTCCAGTGGCTGTGAAAGAGAAGACCCACAGACATCTCTCCTGTCTCAGCTCCTGTCCATCACTCTCTTCCTTGTGGAGGTAGTCACCTCCCTCTACCTGCACTATCTAGGTGCTGTCATCAAGAGAGATGTGCCACCTCTGTGTGCTGCTGGTTTGTCTTATGCCACAGTGACCCCACAGAAGCAGAGAATTACAGAAAATCCTTGTTTGGACCTTGGTTCTGCTTTAAATTGGTGGTGGGCTGTTAGACCTTTTAACTCCAGAGGCCTGATCTAGCCTAAATTTTACTATTTCTTTGTTGTCTAAAGATTGCTCATGTACCAAGTACCTAGTTCTGCAGGATTTTCTGTATTTCCTTAGAAACAAGCAGCTGAAATTAATGTAGCTCTGCCTAAGCAAAGACAATAGAAGGGATTTTTTGGCAGTGCTAACCAGGGCATTGCTGGTAGTTATTTATTTAAAAAGCCAGAACAACAAAACCCAAATCAAACAAAAAAACCACAAACAAACAAACAAACAAAAAAAAACCCACCAAAACAAAAACAAAAACAAAAACAAACAAACAAAAAAAACCCAAAAACCACACAACCACACAGCCTTAACTTAGCGCAGTTTTCTCATTCCCTTCTTCTGTCCTTCTCCAAAGTCTGCTGGTTGTCTGTATTGCCCAGCTGCCAGCTCTGGCCTCCTGAACTCAGCAGCCTTGGTTCACTGCAGCCTGCAGAGCAAACCAGGAGTGCTTGTGTCTCAGAACGCTTTCAGCACTGATCACTCCTTGTAAATGGTGCTGTAAACCCCCCTGGGGGTTTGCTGTGTGATGATGCCTCTTGTGAGCACAGAGATCTCCTCTCCACACCTGGGTAATGGAGGGCCTGGTGCACAGAAACAGCTGAGTGTGAACTGCTGGGTTTGAGCATGTCTCTTTTGGATTGTGGACAGATTTCCAAGGCAGCAGCATATCCACTCCTGGGATACAGCTCAGTGCTTCCTTTCAGTGTTTGAAAGCCTCGCTTTGAAGCTTCTGCACTTCTAAATAAGGCAGGCAGAGCCTTTCTTAATATTAGTGAAACATGTGGTTTTCCCTAAATTCATCCTCCAAATGGCTGGGCTAATTTTGTTGGAACTCTGAAAAATATTTAGCCTTAGGCAAGCATATTACAGATAAAATTTCTGCCTGAACACTGAATGTTTGACAGTTGCAAGCAACTGAAATCAGGGTCTTGTGAAAGGGAGTAGGAAGCAGGTTTAACTATTTCATCTGTGCCAGGTGTCTGCCTATGAAACATTTCTGGTTGGATGCATAAGTAATGTGTGCAAGTCCATAACATATCCTTTCTTTTTAGCGACCAGATTTATTCTGGTAAAACTCATCTAAGTCTATGGAATTACAAGATCACAAACCTAGTATAACATTGGAAAATCAGACTCTATGGATGTGCTCTGTGTGTGGTATGAATCATTTCCAATGTATATATAAATAAGATTTGTGGTGAAATGAGAAAAACAAACTGCTTGTATATTATCTAGGAATGAGCCCTATGTTATGCTTAATATTGTCCAGAGAAAAATGTGGTGACAGACTTATCAGAAACACTGGTTGAAATGAAGCTGTTGGTCCAAACATCCTCATCATCCTTTATCCTAAAGCCAAAGCAAAAATGAGATGTCCCAGTGGGTGTGGGCAATGGTAACATTACTTTTTATCATTATTATTATCATATTCAGATGTTGGTTGTGTTTACAATTACAGTGCTGGCAGTAATGGACTCTATTAGAACTGCCAAATCTGATCATCTAGCCCCAAATCTGATCATGTTACTAAGAACACAGTCTGGGATTTTATGGGGGCCGGAGACAACTTGGCTGCTTCTTCCTCACCAGCTCATCTTGCCATGTCTATTTCAGAGGGAGGCACATCTATTTTATTGAGCTTCTGCCACTTTCTCTGGGTCCCTCTGGGTGGCTGTGGGGCAGAGACCAAGCAAAGTCAGTGGCTTTGCACTCTGGAAGGAACAACACATGGGTGTCCTTACAGATTTTGCAGGTAAGTGAGCTCCGGTTCACTGTGCATGAAAGATGAACAAGGGCTTGCTCTCCCATTTTGTCATTCCCTTTTTTTTTTGTTTTTTTAACAAAAGGAGACATGGAGTTGAGGAGAGGAAATGCCTGACAAGCCAATGTATGTAATTTCTCTGTGGTCAGGCTGATTATTTTTCTGTCCCAGGAACAACAAGCCAACAGAACTTGCATGGTGTACTTTACATCCAAAGAGTAAAGCAGCTAAACTGGGACCAAAAAAATCATTCAGGCAGGTCTAGCTGCCAGCACTTCAGTGAGTTTCCACTACACAGACTCTTCCCTGGGTTTGATGGCCCACTGAATGAAAATGGAGAAATGAGAAGGTTAGCTTGCCCTCTGGAGAGAAAGAAATGCTCTTTGGAAAGCAAGGTAGATGCTCTGATTATAGGCAAACAAAGAAGAGCTGAGGAAGCAGGAACCCTGAGGAAATTGCCATGTGCTAAAGGATTATTCTGATGAAACACTGTAGGGTAAATAGTGGAGCAAAACTACTTGATTCTGACTCCAACAGAAGGCCTGTTTTCTACTGCAGCTGAATATTAAAGACTCTCAAAAGTCAGCAGAAACCTTCCAGTCCTGCTTATTAAATCTCAGGACAGGAGCTCATGGGGCTTTGTGACAGCAGCCATTCTCCTGTCCCACAAAATAGAGAGATTCCAAAGCCTTCCCATTTACCTGACAGAGTACTGCAAGGGCATTGGAGCCAGTCAGCCCAGCCTTAATCTAGGGAAGAGGATTTCTGATATCCCACCTGACCGCCAAAAGCTTGGTCACTGAAGTGGTCTGGCAGCACCTCTTTTCTTTAGGTTGGCAAGGGCTGTTGCAAGTGGAGGTCCTCTAAAGGAAAAGGTTCATTTTGATGAAGATTAATCTTATGGTCATGTTTTTTTTTCCTTGGAGAAAAGTGCTTGCAGACATCCTGGGGTTTCAAGGAAATTGAAATTGCTTTTTTATTAGTAAAATTATTCATTGCATCCTACCCCGCGTTGTACAGTGCTTCTGGCATGAGGAGCCTTGGAGAGGGCTGCAGACTCAGCAGGGAACACTCTCAGGAGCAGGCAGCCAAAAGCAGCTTCTCCTCACAGCAGAGAGATGCCATGGGAGACAGGAATCTGCTGAATCTGGAAACTGGTAGGAGACAGACGTCAGGAACCTGTTTCTTGCAGAGATGAGATCTACCTTGGGTGGGTGCAAAGGGTTTCTGACACACAGTTTGCAGGGTATCCCAGACTCCTGACCACCACTGTTGGTTGTCCCTGCCATTTGTGGAGGCAAGGTACCCAGTGGAGCTGATGCAGTGCTACCAGTTCTCTCATAGCAGCAAAACCCTGGATCCAAAGAGCCTACTTCATTTTGAGCACAGGAGAAACTGTGATCTTGCTTTGAAAGTGGTGGGATTTTCCTGATCTCTTCAGCTCAACAGCTGTGAGAGAGTGAAGGCTGGGCAGGTGGAGAGAGGAGTGTGATCCACAGCTGCTGCCCCTCAAGGTGATTTCTGGCTGCTCAATAAAGCTGTCAACCTTCAGGTAGGGAAGTCCTCACAGTTGCTCTTCCTGCCTTCCAGGTCTCAACGCTAGAAGCTGTACAGTTTCTCTCTGAGCTGGTAAGTTTCTTCTTATTTTCTTTGGATTTTTCTAGGCATGCACTCAACTCTTTCTAATGGATTTAATAATTGATTTGTATTGACTTCCTGCATGGTGTTTCAACATAATGTGAGAGACAATCCAAGTGGGCTGAATCAAAACCTCTGCTGTGTGTGCTAGGGGAAGGTGTAGATAGAGCTGTTAGCACAGCTCATGGAGAGGAGCCACTTTCTCCTTTGCCCTAAGCAACAGGTATTTAAATTTTGGATGACTAAGAATGCAGCATTATCCTCTCCTTAATTCTTGGTTGTTGTATCTTAGGTGTTGTCTTTTTATTTGAATGAATAAGCAGCTCTGAAGAGGAAATATAACTGTTTGGTGTTTTCCATTTTTTTTTCTTTGGACAAATGCAGGGAAGCTCTGCTTAATTGTTATAATTGTTATTTTAAGCAGCTCATTTTTGCTAGCTGACCTTTGTGACTTAGTTAAGGTCACAGGAAAGTGCATCTTTTTTCCCAGATTGCATGATGTGCTTCATGCTTTGGGCTATGCTAGTGGTTTTGACTTCTGGGACAGAAGGTAGAGATAAAAAGGCTCCTTAATTCTACTAGTCCTTGCTAAAGCTCCTCCCAGGAATTCTCTAAGCTTCTTCTGTGAACTGCATCATCCTTTGGTTTCATCTTGAAAAGTAAGGGCATCAAGTACCCTGTGAAGGACAGTAGCACAGGCTGTTTTCCAGCAGAAGGATGACTATAACAGAGCTGTCAGTCCTGCTCTTTCTGAGTTTATACAGTACCATTAAGCTGGCTATCATTGCTTCCATGATGTTGCTTCCAGTTATTTTGTATATTGAGAGTGTATATGCTGGAGGGCAAGGCTGCTGTCATGCAGGGGGACATGAGCAAACTGGAGAAATTGGATGACAGAGGCATGAAATTTAAGAAGGCAAAGTCCTGCAGCTGTGAAATAATAACCTCATGCAACACTGCAAGCTGAGGACTGGTTGGCTGGCAATCAGCTTAAACTAAAAGCACTTAGTTGGAGGTCTTGATGGACATGAAGCTTACATGAATCAAAAATGTGCCATTTCAACAAGGAAAGCCAACCACACCTGGCACGAGCTGTAATAATGCCAGCATAGCCGGCAGGTCAGGTCAGGGATTGTTCCCTCACTTAGGAGACCGCACCTGGTTTTGGCTCCTAAAAAGTATTGATAAAAGCATTGATAAACTAGAGCGATGTTAGTGAGTGGCCACTAACGTGGTCAGTAGGCAGGAGTTCCAATGTTCAAGGAAGGCTGAGAGAGATGGGTTTGTTCAGCTTTGAGAAGAGAAGAATGAGGTGGGACCTTACCTTACCTTGAGCTATGTAATGGGGGTTGCAGAGACACCAGAGCTGCTGAGGGGTACCTGGAGAGAAATGACAGAAGGCACCAGGCAAAACTTGTACCAGGGGAAATTCCTATTGTGCCTGAGGAAAAAGCTTTTCACCTGGAGATAGATGAGAGGTGCCCAGAGAGGCTGGAGGCCCTGAATATTACCAAAATTGACTCTGCAAGACCCTGAGAAAATGCTGAAGGTAGTCCTGCTTTTAATTGAAAGTTTAACTGTTCTCCTATTATTCTATGTTGCCCTTTTTTTTTTTTTTTTTTTTTTTTAGTGTCCCTGTATTAAATCTTCTCCTAGTATATTAGATTTCTCTATCAGACTGTTTATATATTCAAGTTACAGCTGTTCATGGTCTCCCTTACAAAGGAAATATGTGTGGCTTACAACTTTTGCAATGTAGATATAGACCCAAGCCTGCGAACACCTGAGTATGTCTTGGTGCTGTGCATTGTGTCTCACCCTGCTCTCACTGAATGGCAAGTGCTGGACTCAGAGAGGTTGGCTCCATCACTCTTTATATTTAATTGATGCTGTAAGGGCTTTCTTACAGTTTAAAAAGTTAGTTCTTTACAGAAATTAGTGATTTCAGACATGACCTCTTGCTTTATATTGAATGGCTGCTTCTTAAATACACATTTCATAGGGGTGTGTTAATTTTGCCTTGTATCGTAATTGCCATTTGATTCCCAAAATGGATTTTGGGGGAAAAAAAAAAAAAATCTTTGTACAGTTCCAGTTTCCTCACTAATGGTTCCCACTCCTTTACCTGTCTCCCAGTCCCTGCAATAGTAGACAGGACAGTGGTACATGTCTACCGAGAAGATCCGAAGCAGCTGGAAAGGAGTGAGGCTATGGAATTTCTCTTGCTGGTTCCCTGTGAGCCCCTGTGCCCCACCATGTGCCCCTGCCCTCTGAAGAACCCTCTCACCACCTCACCCACCTCAAACATCAGATTATTCACTTGTCTGGCCCTGGTACAAGCAAAAGGGCAAAGCGCTGTGGTGAGGGCTGGTGTAGATGGCTGGAGGAGAGGTGGGAACACCTTCAAACTACCAGGAAAGGAGAAGCCAATGGATTCTTTCCCACCTGGGCATCAGCAGGCAGGTTGCTGTTCCACAGCTCTCCTCAGTATCAGACAATCTGTCATTTGCAAAGGCAATTAAAAAAAGCACCACCAGAGCCTGCTCAGCCGAGCAGAGGGAGGAGAGAGCAGGCTCTGTGAGATGAATGTGACCAGGAGCTGTCACCGGTGCTGGCATCGGTCCCCGAGTGATGTCAGTGTCAGAGCTGCATGGAGGTGCCTGGAGAACAACAGGCTGCTTATCTCCTTTGCAGACCATCCTTGCTGAGCTGTGAGAAAGGTCACACTCCTCACTGCTGCATTAGGCTTCCTTCAGACCCTGCCCAGCGGCTGCCAGTGGATATAGAAGGGGAAAAAAAGGAAATTAAACCCAAAGCCAGCCTTGGAGAGAAGGGGAATGCAAGCACAGCACATTACTGCATGGAGAATTCAATGTTTGCCAAATGCATCCTGTTCCTTTTCCACTAGCAGATAAACCAGAGGGAAAACAAGCCTTTGCTGTTGCTGTCACCTGATGAGGCTATTCCTTTGGCTCCCTTTGAGAAGTCTGGGGCTGGAGTTCCTGGGGTCCCTTCTTGCTTGTATTGCCTTATGTTGCTGGGGTGTTATGGAGGCTGTAAGCTTCTTTCATTTGCATTTCCCCTTAAAAACAGGAAGGCTAGTGACAAGGAGATGAAAGAGAGAGGTAAAAAGATTTCAGCTTGGTCACTTTTGCTTCCTTGGTAATGGTGCGAGAATTTTTTAGGAGGAAGTCAAGAAACTTGGGGTTCTTGAGGGCAAAGTTTCATGAGGTCTTTCAGACTGATTGTGTGCTCTGTTACCCTTTTGCAGGGAAGGACTCTTTTCACACTAACAGCTCTATGCTATCTCACTCCACTTCTTGGTGTATCTCAAATATGCCTCTTCTAATAAATGGGAAAAAAATAAAATAATTTTCTCTCAGAATCTAGATGATATTTTGTCCAGTGCCTCCTTCAGCAAAGCCATTCTTATATAATAGGAAATACTGAGATTTTATTTCTCTACAATCTGACATTTTTTCTTCACAATAATGCGGCCCAGCAGTTGAATTTTTAGTGTAAATAGTTCCTGCCTCATATTACCAATGATTACATGATAGTCTGACACATCTCTAAAGCTCACCTGCTCTTTTGAGTACTTTGGTGTACCCTAATAAAGCCTGAGGAAGATCTCAACCTAATGGAAATGCATTCAAGGCAAAAGTATTTTGGGAAGTATTTGTTTCTTTGGGCTGCATTAGAGCACTAAGGGTAGGGTAAAGCTGGGAGCAGGATAAGAGCCCCCACATCCTCAAGTCTCTGAAATGTTTGCAACCAAATTGCAGTACTGATCTGTGTATTTTAACTGGGTCACTGAGTGAGAGCCATTTGAATGCTTCATGCTCTGCATCTTCCAAATAATTGCAGTTTAAGCATTTATTTTAATGTTAATTTTCCCACTTACATGTTTCAAGCTGAGTTTGGAGTTATGCAAAAAAGAGGCATATCTCGATCTGTTTTGAATCTGAAACTAACCAAGTGTCAGTATAAAACCAACTCCATATTATAACTTAACACATTAAAACTCTTTACGTTGTGCTTTTGCAGTGGCATGTGACAAAGTTTTCACTTTTAAAAATTATTCTGTCTTAAAAAATGGAATTCATAAGTTCTTTTAAGAATCATAGGACAAGAAGTTCCCTCACACATTCATGTCTCAAGCTCTGGTTGTTTCAAAGCAAAGACTGAATGTTTACACTGCTTCATCTGACTCACATCCCATCCAGCTTGTCTGTTCTTTTTTTTCTTCTTTGTAATTCTTTTTGCATCTTTTACAAAATGTGGCTCCTAAGATGAGTCCTGTCACCTCCAAACATTAGAACTGACAGGACCTTTAGGAAAAGGAAAACCAAGAGAAGCTTTGTGATGATCGAGCGAGATTTAAAGCTGCAGGATTGGGCTCCTGGCTACTTCTCTGGACTGCACCCCAAAGCCAAAAGGAGTGTGATTATCTGGCTCAGGGCATCCTCCCCGTGTTCTGGCCATGTAAAAGGGGAATTACAGCTATGAGGAACTTCAGCAAACCCAACCTCTTCACTTCCTTCTCACAGCAACCAGCACAGAAGCTTCAGTGGCTCTGGTTTCCCTCCCTACACATCCCCCAGGGACACGCAGCTCCAGATTGAACGTCCTTGTAGAGCCTGGCAAAGCTCTTTCACTTGGATGGGATGGGTATTACTGTTGGCTTCACTGCAACGCTGAGCTGATCGTGTGTTCAAGTCCTTAAGGGAGAACAGCCACGGGTCTCCAAAAGAAGATAAGCAAATTCCATCACAGAGGGGTTTGTTATGTAAAGAAGAGCTTTTGCCAGCTGGCCACTGGGAAGAGGCAGCTTCAGATGCACTTGGCATACTGGGGGAATGGCTCTGGAGGCAGTGGGAAAGCCTTAGTGAGCACAACTATCAGGAGTGAGTTGCAGTGGTCATTGGTGGCAAAAAGTGGCTGGAGGCACAAGTGGGATTATTTGGATTAACAGAATGAGGAGAGGCTCTGAAGATAAGGAAAAAGCAGCAGAATTAGATTAGGGGTTCAAAGCAAATGGCAGTCTTTGAATGACCAAGAAAGAAAAGCAAAATGATAGCTGGACAGTAAAGAAGGCCAGTAAGTGAATTATACAGATTTTATTGCAGAAATATGCAGCAAAATAATGTAATTATAGTCATAATTTATTAAAATGAGCTGGGAAGCGTCCCAGTTTAAAGCTTTTTATAGAGGAGGCAGCCCACATATTGCCTATCCAATTAACAAGAGAGATTTGTGGACATAGGATGTGGGAACTGGCAGCCATAGGGTGAATGGAAGTGTGTCTGTAAATCACATTTTGACAAGCGAGGGAGAAGGCCTGGCTCATCACAACTACTCTGCTGTCTCTGTCTCTTTTCCTTCCAATCCGGAACTGAAGTGTTTGTCCCTTCAAACAGCTGTCCTGCCTTTGCTTCTTTTGATGCTGTGAAGTTCATCAATATTCATCAGAACTGGGGAGAGAGAGAGACTAATTTTCATCAGAAGCAGCTGCATGATACACTGGCAACAAGGCCAGATCCCTTTGCCTTTTGGGATCTCCCACCCTGGACACTTACTGTGCCACCACAGTGCTGCTGGCTGGAGGAGGTCTGCCAAGGATTCAGATGTGATGCCCACACTCATCCTACCAGCTCCCAGTGAGAGCACAGGAACATCTAATCAAGCTTGCTAGGTGATGGGCAGAAGCCCAATTAGTTGGGTTGTCTTTTTTTTTTTTTTTAATCAATTATTATTGTTTTTTAATTTTAAAGTAAAAATTAAGTTTTTAAACCTGTGAACTTCTCCAAAATTCTGGTCTGAGCAGGCCAATTCCATTTATCGTGCTCTACAAAGTGGCTTCCTAGCCATTAAAGATGACAAAGCATCTGCACTCGTTTTAGGACTTGCTAATGTTGTTTATGTGTTATGTGAACAGATCTGTATTGGGATGAGAGTGTAGAAGGAGCTTAGAGCCTGTTTCAAAAGCATCACTGTCACTCAGGGCAATGGCAGTTGTTATGGATCTGCAGAGATTTGTCATCCTGGGAAGGGAAGCTGTGGGAAGTGTTGGGCAGGGATGCCTTGCAAGCCTTGCAAGACAACTCTGTCACGGCAGCAGAGACCAAGCCAGCTCTGAAGTTGTGACTGCAGCATTCAGTGCCTTCACCAAGCAGCCATGGTGAGTTCAGGGGCAGCAGGAGATGCATTTAGCAATGTCAACCCAAGCCCACAAGACTCCTGCTCCTCGTGCTTGTTTTACTTGCAGTGGTTCCCTTCAGAATTGGGGCCTGGGACCCTGCCTAGACTCTGCTGGTGTCTATGGGTGCTGCAGGTGGATGTCTTCTTATTTTTCTGTGGGTAATAACAAATAACTTGGCTTTTGCCAGGTCTGGCTGATCTGTGCTGGTTGTGGCAGATCAGAAATGATTCCAGGCTTACTACATCTGTTCCTTCATCAGTTTGCCACTACTCCCTTCTGAGGAGAGCAAAATCTCACAGCTGAGCTGACAGCAAGGTAAACACTTTATTATTTCTTTACTACAAGTAACTTTATTTTTTTTTCAGGCGGCCCTCTATACCAGCCAAAGACATTTCTTCTATACACTCAGTGGCAGTCCAAAAACTGATTTGCTCTTGGAGTTTCCAGTAAAATTGTGCCCTCAGGCTGTAGCTAAGTAAGCTCAGGTAGCTGCTGTGGGTACCCCAGAGTCTGAAGTTTTACATTAGCTACATACTTACCTTACAGGACTGGAACTATTCATGGAACAACAATATTCTTCTCCACTTGAAAATCTTTATCAGATGGAGATTTCCATAATTATTCTGTGTCCATAAATACAGAAACAAACCCCCAAATGGTTCAGTCCTTTCTATAACTGTCTGATATTTAGGAATCTCATTTTGTGAAGGACATGCAAAGCTTCTGCCTTTTTTTTTTATTTTTTTTTTTTTTTTTTTTCCTTTGTCAGATCCATTTGCCACCAATCCAGATTTGCTATGGGTTTGGGATGTAAATGTGAAACTGACCCAGCATCACTGAGATTTGCCTGGTTTCATGTCTGAGTTGGACGTGCCTTTGGCAGACGGGCACTTGCAGCTGATCCAAACTCATTCAGAAGCTCAGCAGATGCTTCTCTGAGCCTCTTCTGGTTTTTAAAAAAGAAGCATAAAACCAGGTGCTTTCTGTGCTGTCCTGAATTATGGATTTTATTCTTCTTGTTAAAACATATCTGCCACATCTTCTAGTTGTCATGGGTTGCAGTGTAAAATATAATCAGGTGTGTGTTATTCTATTACCATCGTTGGAACTGGGATGGGGGGTAGTGATATGATCTTCTGTTGATAAGCCAGCTGACAAGAAAACATCAAGAGCAGTTTCCTTATCTCTTCCACGACCCACCCTCCCTCCAGGGATAGATCTTCTGTTAATGGACCATTAAGTCCACTGATAAACTTCCATTGTCCCATTGGGAAATGCTCCAGCCAGGAGGAGGAACCAAGCCCCTCTACCTGGATAAAAAACCTGAGACTTGGAACACCAAGTCAGCCTTTTCCACTGGACTCCCAGAGAAGAACAGGCCCATCCATCACCACTGGACCTTCAAAGGAGGGTTGCACCTTTTCTCCAGGACCACTGCTTCAACAGAGCCACAACTGCTACTCCAGGAGGACTGCAGCCACCATTTCAAGTAGACTGCTGCCAACACCCTGACCAACAAGGTGTCAGGTTGTATTCTGACTTTGTCAGTGGTTTTCTTTCTCCTTGTTGCATGTATTTTGTTTCCTTTTTATTTTCCCTTTTTTAAATAGTATTTCTGACTTGGGGTGTCTCGCTGGTTTTGCTTCTCAAACCAGAACACTAGTTTATCATTTTCAAATGTGACAGAGTGTAAAACACCAAATCCTACCTGACAAATGGTGTTGGGACTCCAGGAACTGCTCTTTTTTTCTGAGGCTCTGGTCCAGTTCTCTTGAATTCCATAGCAATTGAATTCAGTTGAGGGGGACTGAATTCAGTCAGCAGAGAGTGAGGGCTCTGTGTGCTGCAACACTGCAAATAAAACTGAAATTAGTCATGGACTTTGCAGAATCCCTGCACCCTGCATTATGCAGGAGTTCCAAGAAGAACTTAAAAGTTGCTTTTAACCTAATTCTTGAGGAAAAAAGGAACCCACACTTTTGAGATTAACCAGAGGATGTTTTCACAAAAAGTTTTTGGAGGCGGCAGGCCCCTCTAATTATTTGGTCTCAAAATATCAGCAGGTTTTTTTTTTTTGTTTTGTTTCCTTTAAAAAAGAAACAAAGAAAAGGTGCCTTGAAAATAGTGAAACCATTGCCACCATGCCTGCATGTTTGCAAGAATTAAGGGAAAATGGGCTGCCATAACTCAGATATTCCACAAGGTGTTTGGACATAATAATGTAATGATAGGTTTTGCATTTATCAAGAATGATCCCCTTAATACTGAGCTAAAATATTAAGTTGGAGAAAAAACTATTGTTGTCATGACTGGCCTGAATCTGGCAGGATTCTTTGTTGTTTGTGGCTTATATAGTTGAAATTGTTTTTCGGCTTCTGGAACTATGGATTGTCTGCAAGCCGAGCTCAGACAAGGAAGGTCAATAGCAGGAAAGGAAAACCTGCTGCAAATCCATCTGAAGGCAAAAGGTTGGGACCTCTGGGTCACAGCAACTTACAGGAAAGCCACCATCATTTTGTTTGCAGTGATTTAAGGTGAGCATCTTAGCCCTGTGTGGGATTCCTTGCCTTTGAAATGCATTAAGTAATTATTGCATCCTAATTTCTTTTCTACTGTGGAATAGACCTTCCTGTGGGCAGCAGAGCATAGGAAGCACAAGATGGTGCTTTTCAGCTGCAAGGCTCCAGCTCTGGCATCATTTTTTTGCAATGTTAAACCACAGAATCCACAAGGGAGGTGCCATAATAGCAAAATGCTGCTAAAAGTGATGATGTATTTTATGAGGGCTTCAAGCGCCTCTCATAACATTTGTAGATAATCTCAGTTTGCCAATTTGTCAAGTTGTTATTCTCCATCTGTGATACCTAGTGATAACCAAAGAGATTTTAAATCCATTTTTGTCAACATTAGTGAGTTCATCATGAGTATGTTGAAAAAAGAAAATACAAGCATTGAAAGCAGTGTGAAGACAATATATTGTTATTCCAGCATGAGCTCAAAGCTGCACAACTGCAAATTAAAATGTTAAAGTCTTCACTTTAGGAACAAGGGCAAGTTATTTGCCTTTGGACATTACTATCCAAACATATTTTGGTATTTTCTTTCTATGGTTAGTGATCATGAGCATATTTTGTCTGGCATGAGACAATTTCACATAATCAGGTGCATAAATGAAAAGTCAGGGGTTGCAATTAGGCATTCACTCCTGCCAAATAGGCTGCCTCTAACCAGTATGAGCACACGGCCTTAGACCCACAAATGACCAGCACTTTGCTGTCCTTGGAGAGGAGCAAAGTAGAAGTTTAAACCTTTTTTCCATGGCCTGGAGGTAGACAGACATCTACGCACATCCTCTCCCCACAGACTGAGCAAGCTACAAAAATTCCTTTAAGGAACAGGTGAAGAAAGACAAGTGGGAATGAAGGAGACCTCTGTGCTGTGCCTTAAAACTTTTGAGGGCTGTATTGGTTTGGACAATAGTGATTTTAAGTAGCACTTTTCACATTGCACATTGGCACCGGGGACCTAAAAGGGACCCAGCCCTTCTGCTGGCACATGTGTTGAGCAGGTTTGTGGCTCATGGCATCCTCTTCCCGAGCTGCACTATTACAGCTGGACACTAGAGAGCTCCTTGTACCAAAAACAGCTCACCAGTGCGAGGGGAGGCTCCCTGAGAGGTGCCTTCCAAGCAGTACCCCCCTTTCTAGGGGAATTTTACTTGGGTTTTACTATTGTGTTAAAAGTTAATGTTTTCAAGGGAAAGCTGTCTTTTCCAGAGTGATGGTTGCAGCTGTAACTCCACACCTCCTACCCCCACCAAGACAGATTTTGCAGTTGTAACTTGGAAACTAATTACGCAGATAGCAAAAAGTAAATCAAATGCTGCCAGCTTGGAAATTATAATTAAGTTTTCCTTGCAATAACAAACACACTCAATATGTGATTTATTATGACTATTGCTGTATTAATGATAGTAATAGTCTATGTCATGCACCTATGCAGAGTACGTTTTTATTTAAATTGCCAGATTACAGTCCCAGATGCAGGATGAATTCTAACTAGCTCTCTGCAGTCAGTCTGCTGATAACCTTAAGCCTTACAACACACAAGCTATTGCCAAACACTACTCTATTAGCAAGCAATGAAACAGGATGAAGACTGGGTCTACTTTTTTTCATTAGCTGTGTTTGACCTGTCCCCTACAGTTGCCTTTACCCTATCAATCTCTTATTAAAAACCAAAGCAAAATCCCCTATGCTGTCACTGTAAGGGCATATGCATTCCTGCTTTGCAGACTCTGACACAAGCATAGGCTGCTGCAAGATGCCAGAGAGAAGTAATAGTCCCATTCTATTCCCATAGGGATTTTGGTCAAGGGTTGATCTGCAGTTAATCTTGTCCTGAGATCAGCAGTGGAGGGCACAGGATTTTAGTGGGAATGACTCAGGATTTTCCCTCCCAAGAAAGTCCTGTCTCACTCCCGTCTCAAAATCCTGGAACACAAATACTGGAAAAGTCTGTATGAAAACTACAGAAAGGCTGGGGAAAGCCTTGTTTCAGCCTCTGCCATGCACTGTGGTTGAGCTTGGCCAGGGCAGAGAAATAGCTGCCACTCCTGGGACCTGTGACAACTGCCCTGTTGAGAGGTTGGAGTCTGTGCTGCTGGTGGCACAGCTGGGAGCCCAGGCTGGCACAGCTAGCAGGGTGGTGCCTGAAGTTGGAGGCTGGCTGTTGCAGTTGCTTAGTGACACTTTCAGCTAGATGGACCAATTCATTACAAGTGATAATGTTCCAGATCTGATTAGATTACTTGCAGGCAGCCTGACAGGGCAAAACCAGTTATTGCTGTCTTTGACTGAGGATATTGAGGAGGATATTCTGCAGGAATGAGTCAGATCTGACTGGGTTTCTGCAGAAAGCCAAGGAATCAGTTTTGAGTTCTGAGCTTCTCTTCCAGGACAACTTGACCATGTTAGTGACAGTGAACTGAGCTGTGTCGTGATCATCGTGTCACTTGGTTTCCAAAAGCAACATGTGACAATGGCTGCTGAAAGATGAAATCCATTGTTTGTTTCTTCATTCTTTTCAACCCACAGTCCTCTGAAAATGTATAGATAACTGCAAAAAAAAAAAAAAGAGGATTTTCAGAGTAGAGCAGCTTCAAAGAAGGTCAGTGTTGGAGGTGAGAGGCTGTCTTTTGAGTCCCCTGAAATGCTCTCTTAGGAGCTGGGCTGTGTGAGCCTTGGCCGTGCTGTTCCAGACCCACACTCTGGCTCCCATACCTGCAGAGCCAGTCCCTAGCATGACACTCATCAGCTATCCTCCTAAATGACCTTGAGCTATCTGGAGGATTCTCTCCTACTTTTGTGAACAGAGAGCTCAAAATGATAGAAAATGTAACAAAATCCAGCAGCTTTTGGATTTTGAAAAAAATTCGCTGAACTGGAGCTAACAAAATGAAAGGGTGTGGTGAAATCAGAGCCAGCAGTCTCTTGCAAAACCCCCATTTCTCTGAAAATTCTGTTTTATTGTTTCCATCCCTGGGACCTCACATTACACCCCAGCTAAACCTAGCAGGGCCCTGTCATTCATCAGGCAGTTTTATGGCATGACAGGAGTCTGGAAAATTAGAAGCCAGTTAAACAAATGAAAAATTTAATGGAATCCTCTGTCTGCATCTTGGAGAAAAAAAAAAAAAGGAAATGCCTTGGGATATCTTTTTCTCATAGGGAGGATCACATTGGCCTCCAGAAGGCAACAACATCAAGGTGGCCACTGGAGAGAGAAAAAAATCTTGCAAAATTTTATGAAGGAAATGAAAATGTGATTCCTGTCAAGTCACCTCTCATAAGTCCATCTTTTCTCATCAACATCTTGTGCCATGTGATATTCAGAAAAAGGAAAAACTCTAGCTGTGGATGTGAACTACTTTTCCCCTCTAATTTTATTTTGCTTCAGCTGTCCAGAGAGCAAATCTTTTATGAGGTATTCAAGACATCAACATCTAAGGAACCCTTTCTAGAATCTAAATATAATAGTTCTGCCAATTTAGCTGACACATGTGGTTATTTCAGTGGCAAAGAACAACTCTGGGACCTTCTAAACCCTTTCTCAAAAGAAAAAAAAAAATCCCCCAGTATTGCTTTATTTATCTCCCCAAAATATTTTGGTATGTGGTCTTTGGGAAAATGGCTCATTTAAAATCATTCTCATAGACTGTCAGTGAATGGATGGTGATCCATAGGCTATTCCTTTCATCAAGATGTCAGACATGACAGTGGGTGACTAATAAGAGTTTATAGACCAGTGGAGAGTATAAGTGTTGTCAGTGACACAAATTCAAACTCCGCAGCTCAGTTTACTGCAGCTTAGCATGGATTAATTTCCCAAGGCAGATGCCAGCCTCATGCCAAAAAAAGACTAACCCCCATCTTTATGATTTTTCTCTTCTTCACAATTGCCAATGTATGTAAGTACAGAGATAACAAGAAATAGGCCCAAATTACAAAGCATTGATCTCTGCAGCACTTCTTTGAAGTTGAGCTGTGCCTGAGTTTTCCTTTAGGCTCCTCTCCAGTCCTTTCCCTTATAAAAGTATTCATTTTCTTGTGTTTTTACCCTTTTTACCAATAAGTCTGTTTAAGCAGCAGTGATGCAAATGAAATTGGCTCTCAGGTAATTAATTTCTTTCTCTCTGTCTTTTCTCAAGGAAGGACTAAGAGGATAGAGGTGCAGTGTGGTTTTGCAGAACGGTTTGTTTGCTATTATTTTCTTTTTTGTTTATACTGGAGAGTGTTGGCCTTTCTGCCCTGAGAAGGTGATATTGACAAGAGTCACAAAAATCCTTAGGTCTTGCAGAGAATCATTATTCCTGAAGCAGCTTCCAGAGAAGCTCTGTCTCAGTGACATGACCTTACATGACCTCTAATCTACAAAAGAAAAGGTTGCCTTATGCCTGAGGAACAGGGCTGTGGCATGAACTTGGCAATAGTTAAGTATGCTGGGCCATGAAGCATCTCTGGAAGCTTCTGGACAGCACACAGGAAAGACTAAGAGGGACCTAGGATTTGTTAGGGAGGTCAGATGAGCCTGAGATGGGCCCCTGAATTTGATGTGATGTCCCAAGGATGGAAGGAAGGGGCAAATGTAATGTGTTAGGAGTGGTCTTCTAGAGGTGACAGAAAATCCTGCAGAGACATGTTGCCAAGCAGGTTCAGTGACACTGAGTTTGCTAGATGTGCTCCCAAACTGGGACTTGTTTTGGCTTCTGTGCCTCCCAGGCTCCAAATTGCTGTCCAGAAAGCTTCCAGACTCCTCTTGAGGGATCCTAGGAGTGTTTCAACTGAACTGCAGATGGCTTTGGGCTGAAGCCATGGGAAGTTTTGTAAGCTCTAAACTAGGCAAAGCTCAGTACCTTGTTTTTTAAAATGTTTAGCAATAGAAAAATCAAAGGTTAGAAGTTCTACTGGCTGAGAAGAAAGCTGGAGTGGAATCAGGCAGAAGAAATTATCTGAAACATTGAAGGGAGTGTGAGTGGGCATAAGAAAGCAAGTGAGACTCATCTCCTTGGAGAGACTGAAAGGAGGGAGTTCTTCAGTCCCCATTAGCAGGAAGAGCTGGAAACCCTGAGCTCATAAGTGTGCACTTGTCTTGGGAAAAACTGGGGAAAGTCTCACATGTGTCTTGGACTTTTTTTTTTTGGTGATGGATGGGCCTGTTCTTCCTCTGGGAGTCCAGTGGAAAAGCCAGGAGTTTGCATTCACTTGGATAAAAAGTGTGTAAGTATTGTTAGAGCATATGGCTCATAATTCTTTTCATTGCCATATTTCTAGCCTCGGAACTGTGCAGTAACTATGTAACAAATCTCAATGTGAGCTAATGGAAGAGGGAAAGGTGATTTTAGCCAAAAGATAACAGGATTTGCACACCCTCATGTGTTCTTTGTCCTGTTCCATCAATGGGTTAAGAATTATTTTTCTCTCCTTGTCTGGGTGTTTTATGGCTCTAAGTCTGCTCTTTTCTGCCTCTCATCACTTCTTTAGGGCTTTGGTCTAGTCTGTCTGCTGTTTCAGTCTGTCTGCAGTTTAGGGAGGTCCTGATAAGCTGCACATAGATGTGCTGGCTTCTTGATGCCCTGAGTGTCACCTTCCATTCTCACAGCACTTCTACTGGTCCTTCTGGTGCTTCCACATCTAAATAATCACTTCCATCCAGAATGGGCTTAATATTTTTATTAAAAATTCCTTGAGTATTACAACATATTTTACCTGTCTGCAGCAGACTCAGAAGAGTGCAGATCAGTGCTGAACAGCAGGGATCACTGGGGAGTGATCCTTCGATCCTACTACCAATTTGAGGGTCACTTAGATGCATGGTCTGTGGAAACAATGGAGAGGGAAAAGGGAACACAGAAAAGCTACTCCAATCATTCCCATCTGCTTCCTTCTCCAACCTGCTTCCTCCTGATGCTGCCCCCCTCAATCAGGCTTTCAAATTGTTTCCTCTGAGAAGCTGTACAGGATTTTACTGCTTTGATTTTTAACTGATTTATTGGTTGGCTGATAATTTCTCGAATGCCTTGGGAAAATAGGAGGGATAGAACCAGCCAAAAGCTAACTGGTGGGATAGCTCCCCAGCCATCATAGCTGGCCTAGGTTGTTGTGACTGTGCTTGAGGACTTACCTTTGCTTTAACACAGTCAGAGCTGTTCAGTACACCTCAGTGTAAGAGACCCAGTGAGTTGAAGCAGAGCCCAGAGTGAATGCTTGATGCATTGTTTTATTTGGAGCGTTTGTTCAACACAAACACTAGGAAGTTAAGCTTATTTGAAGTTAATTTATTGCAAAATAAAACTGTGGCTGCTTGCAAAAGTAAAAATCCAAAGAAGTCACCTGAAAAAAAGATAATGTCATATTCATTCAGCAGTAGCTTTTATGGAAACTTTCACCCTGCCTCAAATTACAGTGACTCCATGTGGCTTATTCTACAATATAGATTTTAATATTTGTGCTAAAATTTATTCCAGCTGTTGCTAATAATAGAGATATGAATAAAAATATTACAGAGAGTCTTGACTGGAGTTTGTGCGGATTTATTAATTTGTAATTTTTCCATCCTAAACCCAAATATTAAAAAATGTATGAAAAGAAAGGAAGGTAATTGCAACCACTGGCTTCTACTTCACCATGATGAAATTGAGCTTGCCTGGTAATCAGAGAATAAATGTAGAGATTTCCTGATTTTATCCAACAGTCTGATTTTATCAGGCCTTTTGCACTGAATGCAATTCAGTCGAATGTTGGGATGCCAGAAGATCTTTTGTATAAATCAGTTACTTTTAGGAGAGAAGTGCTGCTGCATTCCAGCTCAGAGAGTCACAGAAAACAAAACCAACTGAATCTGATTAGGGAACAGACTCAGGGTCTTTAACCTCTGTTTTTCTTTTGACACATGAACTTTCAAGAGACAGTTGCACTAGGGAACCTACAGCCAACTCTGAAGACTGAGTACAGTCCAAAATGCCTCCTTTATCTCACCAAAATCAGGTTTATCTTCCAAATCCAATGTCTCCCTACAGGAGCAATATGAATCCCACCCACTAAATATTGATCAGAGTTCTTACCCTGCACTTGACCTCAGCAGCTCAGCATCCAACTGTACAGCCACACAACAATATACGTGTGTCCTTGCACAGCCTCGTGGGAAGCATGTGGTGTCTGAGTTACTAATGTCCATTCCTTGGAAAAGCTATCTTACTAAAACAACTTCTCTCTAGCAGGGTTTTCTTTAAACAGCCTCACACACATTCTGCCTGTACTCAGAAGCAATGCTCCAGGAAGAGTGAAAATGTCATCAATGTAAGTGAAAAAAAAGTTGAGCCATTTAAGAATTCCTCATTTACTTATCCAGAGGGTGGCCTATCTTGGGTTTTCCCTTTTTAATTTTTGTGCTTCTGTGTCATTAACTGATTTCCATGAAGTGCATAAAAATTCTTATAGTAGTGTCTTGTAGTTAATCAGCAATAAATAGATGACTGTTACAAGTGATAACTCTTATGACTCAAGCCCTATTGCCTGTACTTTTCCCTTGCTCTGCTACAATAAAAAAGATCTGTCAGGCAAGGGCAAGGCTGAGAACTTTCTTTGGCTTTGGGAAACTTGTTCAATGCTTCCAGCAGAGGAAAAATGCTGATCCGTTCTCAGTAAGGAAAGAAAAATGCTTTTGCTCCTCCACTCTCTGTTTCATGGAGTTCTGAACACCCAAATCATGCACACAAAAATGGGAAGTACTGACCTCTTCAGCTGATGGGTGAACCTGCTGGAGTGGGGAATCTCATCTATCTATGCCATAGTCTGCTTCCTCTCAGTAGATGAAGAATCCAATTATTCTCATTATTGGGGTTTTCCCCACCTTTGTATTGGCCCTGACTTTTAAACTGAGGTTGTATAACCCAAGTCACTCTACCATTTGCTGGTAGAGTGTTAAATAAGGGATGTTCCATCTACTTCAGGTGTTGAAAGACTCTGAACAATCCTGCCCATAGACTGAGGCTTAACTCAGGTCTCTTCAAAGGCAGAAAATGCATTTGCTGTAGGAGCTGAAAAAGAGATTCCCTCTAATACAGTAACAACTGTGGCAAGCTTTTTCTGAGCTTGAAATCTCTCATTTTGCATGAGCATATGAAACAGGTGACAAATGGATGTGAAAATGGGTCACAGGATTCTCTGTTACTTGCCATCTGTGTCAGGGTTGGGAAATGAGCATCCGAGGATCCACCACGCAATACTTACCATGGGATGTCTTCTTGTTGATATCCCTTGGTAAATACTGAAGGCTTGGAATTTTCAGGGCTAATATTTAGCACAGTCTGTGATTGCCATGGTGAGAAGGCTTACTAGGGGGTTGTGGGCTGAGCTTGAAATAATATATCCCCTTTGAAAAGGATAGGTCATCGTGAGGATATTGGATTTCTTTGTCTCCTAAGGGTCACAGGACCAAGGTATTAAGCTTTCCTCTCCTGCTTGTTCTGGCTCTTGACCACAGCTGAATGTGAAAGCAAAAACATAGGAACTTTCACTGGGCTTTAGGAAGAATTCACCAAAGAGAAACTCTGTTGCCTGAATAGACTTAGAAGCAATTTGGTAACAAGGAAAAAAGCGTCATAAGTAGGATTTTCCCAGCAAATCTCAGTACAGCCTTTCACTGTTGCAATGCTCCCACTAACTCAAAATGCAAATCCTACTTGACTAAACAGAATTATGCCTGCACTGAACTCCTTGGAGGGGTTTGGGCCCACATGGATTGCTCTCTGTCTCTCCAAAGCTCTTCGAGCATAGGCAGCACACTGGATTTAAGATGCCAAACTTGGTTCGTTTTTAACCATACGAACATAATCTGTATCCACTGAAGATTCTATGCGTGGCAGATACAGAGTTTCATCCTGGGGCAACTGAAATTAATTGCAGTAACTGACTACAAGCAGAAATCAATTGGACCAGTTAGCAAATGACTTCATTTAAATGTAAAATTATTTGCTCAGACAGCAAGAAACTATTTACATGTGCTACTTTTGAAATTTACCTCTAGCTATGACCATATGTTAATTTAACTTTTAAATTGTATTTACTGCATTCTTATACTTCAATCAGTCAATGCAAAGCTTAACTCTTCAGAACTCCGTGTTTAAGCTTGAAACTCAAAACATTTGCAGTTTCTCTCTGCCTCTGAGTAGTTGCAATTGTCAGATAATAGCAGATCAATCAGTGCTCAACCCTTTGAAAAGTATCTGCTTAAATGTGTCTCCCGCCTTGTATTGGCTGCCGTATGTTTACTCCAGGTGGAGGCAAAACTTTCCTGCTTTAAAAGCAACGAGCTCTGCTCAATTAGCAGAGCAAGGATTTTTTTGAGCATCACACATAATTAGCTTCAAGGTCTCTAGTTTTAATAGCCATTTGTTAATCTTTTTATATAGCTGGCACAAAACTTGTGATTCAAATACAAGGAAGCAGGCAAATAGCTGGAGTACTTCAACTACACACAATTCCAGAACTCTGCTTGGCTTTTCTGAGAAGCAATTTGGCATCACATTTCAAAAGCAATGACATGGCTACTTTAGGTAGAGAAAGAATCAAGGCTTGCAGAAGAAGGAAATACTCATTATTAGATAACATATTTTTTGAAGTTTCAAAGCAACTTTGGCACAAATAATCCCATCTCTGTATTTTCTTCTCTCTCTCTCTCTCTCTCTTTTGTCTCCCTCTGTGTCTATGACTGCATATATATGTACAGATCTGACATCCAGAACACAGTAGTGTTCAGCATTTGTTCTCCTGCTCTCTGAATTCTTTTTGCTGTTACTTTCTTTATAGGTGGACAGAAGTTCTAGCAACAGACTTCATCTTGAATTCAATCTGTGATGGTGACTGCTGCACAAAGAGGTAATGTTTCCCTTTGTGGAGAAAGTAGAAGATGATGTGTTAGTAGTTCAGTGGGTCTTGTTGTGAAGAATAGGAAGTCTTCCTCACTGGCTGGCTGAAGCATTGCTTTGTTTCTTTCAGATGTTTGCTTGAGGGAAGAAAGGAAAGAACTGGTCTGTCTTGGAGAAATGAGAATAGATTTTCTTGTCATGTCAGGACTTGGTAAATCGGTGTTAATTACGTGTTATGCATAATATTTCAGTGAGCACCTAAGAAACTGTTCAAAAATACATTGGGTTTTTCTCCATTGCGAAGTCCAGGTCTCTGTGCCCGATGAAAGCCAAGGGTCTGTGTAGGTGCCCTCCTAAAGAATGTGAGGGGAAGGAGTCCTGAGTCAGTCAGGACTGCCATCACTCTCTTTGCAGTGTTAATCAAGCATGGTGAGTTATGGAAGAGAGCAGGATATTGTAGATCTGTATGAGAAGCAACGTTTATTCCACAGTGTGCCTGTTCTATGTGATGTTAGATGACTGTGTATGATATGGTCAGAAGATACTGTCAGGCAATTTCTTGATGGGAAAATTATTTTCTATCACCTCTTCATCATTTACTGGTTTAGAACGCTGCATTTTTGGTGAGCTTTTTTAAAAGAACTAATTAAGCTGCAGGAGTGGACACCAGGACTTGTGACACGGCAGGGACATGTCCCATAGCCCTGGATAACAAACGGAGAGACCTGTCCCTGCCCCTGTGCCAAGCTGCCTGATGGCAGCCCTGAGCCCTGTTTTGTGGCAGGAGCAGGCTGTCAGTGGGCTGCCCCCAACCTGTGATGATGGAGAAGGACAGAAGGATGCAAGACATTGACAAGAAAGGCTGTGATGACTCTGATCTGTGGAGGTGAAGGACCAGAGGTATAGGGGTCTTGTTGGGAGGGACAGATTGCTAAGGCCCAGCTGGGATAGAGGATTGCAGATTTTGAGTAACTTAGAATTTCAAATATGACCTACAGTCTACTGTAAGGCAACCTCAACCTTTAAATCTTACACATTGTTTTTGCTTTCATCAATGTTACATTCCATTTCTTTCTACCATCCCCCTCCCCAAACACTATTTTAATTTATGTCCACAAAAAGTCCTGATCCCACCTCTTAGGCATGTGTGCAATAGTGAGGTTGTTTCCAGAGCTGCTGGGTCCTCGTGGGCTCTGGTTCTTGAGTGCCTCTGGATACCAGGCTGTTTTTCTTCCTGTGCCCATGCATTGACTTTGGAGTCTAGCTTTCCATGCCTAGGCTTTGAAACTTTGGTGAAAATGAAGACCAACACACTGTCACGAGTGGTTCCCCACTGCTGATGAAAACTCCATGCAGGCAGCTGCCAAAATCTCATCAGCTGCTTAAAGAGAAAGTTTGAATTAATGGCTCTGTTTGTGGTGGAGTTTCCTTCTGTCCCGGATATAAACACACTGTTCTAGGCAGAGTTAACTGTTATTTTTAGCAATAACAAAAGTGCATCTGAAAAGCCTGTTCTGTTGCGCTTGGAAAATACCAGATCACTCCAAGTGCCAGATATGCTGGAGGAAAAAGCATTCCTGGAGCAAGCTTGCCCTGGACAGCCTGCATGAACTTTCCAAGGCTTCCGCTCCCCTCTTTTTCACACATGCTCACATGCACACACAGGTAGCAGCTTGGAACTGAACAGGCTGCTGCTGAGCCCTGCTCAGCGAATTTTTTCTCAAGAACAAATTCAAAGTGTGTCCAGTATGTTCATTCACCTAATTGAATCGAAGCCTCTTTGCCAAGTGGTGTTATTGCTTTGTTTGGTTATAAGCAGAAGGTTTTCTTTAAAGGGTAAAACCCTTAGAGTCCTTGTTTTTCTGGTTTTTGAAAAATCTGTGACTATATAGTTTTCATAAACGGGTGAATAGATGATCTGACCTTGGCCTTTCCTTAAGTTATTGAGGTTTATCATTAACACAAGTAAGGTCATCTGCGGGAGGGTATGGACACATTGCAGCTCTCAAATGATTTTGGAATAAAGACAGGAAATGGACCAGAGTAGAGAAAACAAGTTCTGTGGCACCGAAATGCCTTTTCCTCCAGCAGGACACAGCGGGGGACTGTTTGGCACAGCCGACGCTGCAGCGTGGAGGACGTGGCCCAGCGCTGATGCCATGGAGCGGCGTGGATGCGGCGCAGCAGCATCGACACCGGATCAGCTGTGGATGCTGTGGAGCGGCGTGGGTGCCGTGGCGCCGGCTGGGATGCTGCCGCTGGCCAGGTGAGCACGGTCCACAGGGGAGCTGCGGAGGCGGTCGGAGGAAGAGCTGGCCCCGGGCGGCAAGACAGCCCTGCACTCGTCTCCTGAGAGAGCAGGGACAGCGGCGACCCGGCCGCCGCAGCGGGACTGCGCTCCCCGCCCGCGGGCGGCACGGCCTCGCCTGGCTGCTGCCGTGCTGGA